>JASCZW010006643.1:0-87063 GCA_034211315.2 Aedes japonicus
GCGTAACTTTTCAAAAGGTCCTATGTAACAAATGTAAACAAATTGAATTAATTAATGCACACTATTGCTATTGCACTTATCAACATTATGTTAAAACACGCATTTTGATATGTTTTCATAGTATTAAGAAAATTGAAAATCAACAAAACGTCCGATGTCTGATTTCGCAATAGCGATGCTCTACTGTTTGATAAGACGATCAGTTTACCTGTCGCGCTAAAAGTCTGAAGTGTCAGAAACAAACATAACAAAGCAAATTCGTACTTCGGTCGTTTGATTGGAGAAAGTACAAAATACCGTTCCAACAATGTCGGAAGGAATTAATAATTCTGCGTTCGATTTGCTCCTCGGTAAGTGCATTAGTTCCTTGAAATAAGGTTATATAAATCAAAATATATCTTGAATGTTGGTCGTTTCTTGCAGCCGCAGCCACAACTATATTTTCATCACATCCGGTACAATCATCAGCAGCACAATTAGAGGAAGTTGCTGTATGTGGTAGCCTGCAAAGTTGCGTTGTCGCCAGTTATGGTTCAGATCCTTCGCGGGATCCTCTACAAGAAGACAGCATCGAGGAAGTGTATGTAGAAACTATCCCGGTAACGGTAAGCATTGGAAACATAAACGACCCGCTCTGCGATGACGAGGAAATTGTTGAATGTTCGGATACCATCCCAGCACAACGTTCAATAATCGGAAACCTAACAGCAAGCGTGAGGAAGCGGTCTTTGGAAACAACCAAAACAGAGTGGAGAGATATTTTTGTTTTCAAATATTTATAGATGGTATGCTCTAAATATATGTTTTAATATCAACTTTTTTTCTGTGAACTTTCACTATCATACTTTCTTATTTTAACAATCATGTATTTGCGGCTGTGGCACTGCCTACCAAGAAGTTAACCACATTGTGTGGCAATGCGCTAAATACGAATTTGCCAGACCTGATATACGAGAAGGCACGTAGAAAGAATAGGATTGTTTTCCCCGGGAAGCAAATGCGTGTGTGAAAGAGAAAGCAATGTCTATTGCTATGTGTTATGTTCTAATTTACTAATAGAATGATAATAAAAATTAAAATGACCTATGTAGCTATCATTGGAATAAAATGTCCTATGTGGCACGACCAATGTACAATTCGGTTAAGCAAAATGTCCTATCTAACATTTTTGATGTTTTCGTTGTTATTTCAACATAAAATGCTACAAAAACCATTACTGTAGCAAATTCAACATCAATGCTTGCCCTCAAAAGCAATTGAATGGGTAAAACTTGATCCAAGTTGAAACATTTTCAAAAAATATTTTCATATTCTTCAACCTCGTTTTCCTCGGGATAAGCAAATTGTAAGATAGGTCCTTTTGAAAAGTTACGCAAATAAAGTTGTTGAATATTACACAGAATAGGTCATTCCATCGGTTGTGTAATATTAGGTTGTCTCGATGTACACAATAAAATGATGCACTGTTTATCCATGTAATTAGTAATGTAAACGAGACAACGTAGCTTATCGAGACAACGTAAATCGTCGCAATGTATATGAAAATCTAATAATTTTTCGCCATAACGATTTACACATAATGTCCATATGATAATGTCATAAACTTTATGAGAAAGCTTCGATAAGAATTATTACAGAATTCATATAGTGTTAATGCAGTTATTCGGATATGTTTTATATGGTGTGTTATGGCATTCACCACGATGAGGAAATAAAAATCATAAATTTGACACAAACTTTCTTTTTGGTAGGAAAAATGAGGTTAGGATAATTTAACGAATATAATTATTTAAAAAATGCTACTCATTAATCAAAAAACAAATAATTTTCACAAAAGGTTATATTTGGCATCTACTCAACTTGTTACTGGGACATACTTATCCGTAAATTCCAATACAATTCAATCGGATTTCATTTTTTCCTTCCTTCTCGACACACTTCTTTCGACCATGGACTTTGACATGAACCGGTCCTTCTCTAGTACAGCAGCGAAACATTAGCCGCCTTGAACCGGACTCAGGGAATATCGAGGGCCTAACATTATGTGACCGAAACCGGCAACCAGGACCTCGTCGTTTGCTTCGATGTGGGAATGAAGCCAGTGATCTTCTTTCTGAGCTCGATTAGCTGCATTCGGACGTATTGGTGGATGGTGGAGTTCGGCTGCTTGACTTCGATGCCGATCTTTTCATGCACGATCCCTCTGAATCGAACGGCTCCAGTGGTTGGATTAAACTTCCAGCACCCTTCTACAAGGCCCTTCTTGTAGTCCTCATCGGTTTTTCACTGATCCTGCGATGACGGATGCGCTTCCGAGGGGTCCGAGCGGTTCATATGAAACAACACTTATAAAATAGAAAATAGAAAAAAATATATTGACAATGACCATTACCAGTCGAGCGCCATTTTGATTTTTCAATCCAAAACACAATCAAAAGTATGTGTCAAATCTAATAATTTTCAGTCATAAGGCGCGACACATACTTTTTATTGAATTTGAATATGCAAACTATCTGTCGAGATAATACGTTGGAAGTGAAGCACAAATAAAAATGATTTTATAAGTTATGAAATATATGTGATCATAACACATGAAGGGCATAACCAACAATCAATATGCAACTAGCGATTTAAAATTGGTTCACTGTTGTAGAACCCCTTGGTCCGAAGAACTCCTTGATGCCAGCACCTTGTTATACATATTTGCGCCTTTGTTTTGATTTGCTGTGTTATTTTGACAGAATATTTGAGAGTGTGTTCATGTGAGTTCATTATAAGGGGTGCATTATTGAGCTTGGGACCGAGCTTGGGACGATGTTCTAGTACTGACTGAGCCAAGAAAAAAATCGTTTTTGTATGGGACCTACTGGTCTTAGAGTTAGTCCAACAATCAATATGCAACTAGCGATTTGAAATTGGTTCACTGTTGTAGAACCCCTTGGTCCGAATTACACCTTGAAGCCAGCACCTTGTTATACATATTTGCGCCTTTGTTTTGATTTGCTGTGTTATTTTGACAGAGTATTTGAGAGTGTGTTCATGTGAGTTCATTATAAGGGGTGCATTATTGAGCTTGGGACCGAGCTTGGGACGATGTTCTAGTACTGACTGAGCCAAGAAAAAAATCGTTTTTGTATGGGACCTACTGGTCTTAGAGTTAGTCTATGGTTAGTCTATGGCATGACTTTGCATTAATGAATTGATTATTTGATTTTTTATCCGTGTACTATATAGTCGCGACGTAAAGGAAACAGTGTGAAAATTATAATGTAAATGAAGTTTTCGGTTATTATTCAATGAAATTAAAAAAACAGTTACAGCGGAAATTAAAACAATATGTTCCTTTATTATTATTTGAACATGAATGTGTTTCAGCCAGTGGCGGATCTGTCGTTTCTTCACTACGGCACTTCTCCGAAGCCGTCAATTCATCCTTCTTTCTCTTCTCGTTCTCATCCTTTTTGACCTTAATATTGAACGGAAGCGGACACTCTTCTTTCTTGCGATCGTCACCATCGTCACCTTCGCCAGAATCAGCCACTTCACTAACTCCACTTGCAAGCGAAGATAATTCACAACTACTTCCCCCATATCAGTTCTGTTTCTGCTTTCAATTGGGACGGTTGAGAGTTTTGTTCATTCGCGCGATAGCCTTCTTCTCTACGGCATTGTAATCAATTTGCATTGTTCTTGTTTCATCAACTCGGTCGCTTTTGTTATAGCAGCAATGTGCGAATTGAAAAATACTGTACGATTTACATTTCGGCAAACGAGCGGATAAACCAGCTTTATGGCTGGCCCACAATTGATACGTTGCGGATGCGTTTGCGTGAATTTGACAATTTTCCCATAGGTTTTCTGTCAAATTAACGTCAACGCATCCGCAACGTATCAATTGTGGGTGACCGTTTAGGCGAAGTGGCAAATTTCGTCAAAGGCTAGACTGTGCTAGTTGACGACAGTCCGTTGCAAAGTTCTACTTGCTCAAGTTAGAAACCAGGTAGCTGATCTGCGTTAGGGCGTATGAGCAAGGCTTCCCCGGTTAAAACCCTCTTAGTACGGTCAAACTACAGCTTATATTACGCCTATGGCCCCTATTACGGATGTCACTTCACGGTGAGAACGGGCGAAGTGACACTCGTAATAGGGATGGTGCAAGTGATTCCCATTTGATTTGCACGCGATCTTTTTCACCGTGATTCGCAAGTTATCACCGTGATTCGGTTTCACCATGAAGTGACACCCGTAATAAGGGCCATAGAGTATCTTGATATCAAATGACATGTACATTATTTCCAGTGAAAACTAGATGTATAGTTGCTGATATCAAGATACTCTATATCACGTAATATAAGCTGTAGTGTGAACGTACTATTAGATTATTGCCACCAACTTGTTTGGATTGATATTAATGAAAGCAACGGTTGCGACGACGAAGAAAATCTCCGGTGTTGTAAACAAACAATTATCGAATTCGTGTTTCAACCTAGGTTGGAACTAGTTGCCGAGCTAGGTTGGAACTAGTTGTCAGCGCAAACCTCAACCCGATAGGAGTTACAAATAAAACCGTATACCCTGGTGTTTAACACACACATAGCCGACCCAATTTTGATACCCGATCCAGTTCGGAACTGAATCAAAAACGAATACGCTTAAAAAAAAGAAGTTTGGTAGTGTTGTGAGATTTAATTTTACATAAAAACAAAACATTCAACCGTCTCCAGAGTGTTGAAGCGGTTTCAGGAGCGGTTGACGTTGGACCACGGCAAAGGAGCTGGAAGAAAACCGGGACCGGAGAACAAAAAGACGGAGGGAAAGGTGAAGCGGATGATTAAAGCAAATCCCAACGTCTCAAGCCGTGATTTGGCTTAAAAGATCGGCATGTCGCAGAGCTACGTCCAGAATGCAAAGAAGAGAGCTGGACTATATACATACACGGTACAGAACTTCCCAAACCACGATGAGCGGCAACAATCGACGGCTAAAACTCGGGCACGGAAGCTCTACGACAAGATGCTGACAAAATATGGCTGCTGTGTGATGGACGACGAAACGTATATAAAAGCCGATTTTAACCCCGGAATTTGGTTAGAGTTTTTCACCGGCAAGAGCAAGTTCTATGTGGACGACAAATTTAAGAAGAAGAAAATGTCGAAGTTCGCCTCCAAATATCTCATTTGGCAGGCCATCTGCTCTTGCGGACTGAGGAGTGAGCCTTTCGTGACAAAGGGCACAGTAAATGGCGAGATCTACAAATCTGAGTGCCTCGAGAAGCGCCTTTTGCCGTTCTTGCAGTATCACGACGAAGCGCCGCTATTTTGGCCAGATTTGGCATCATGCCACTATTCTAAAAGTGTCCTGAGTGGTATGAGGCCAATTTTGTCCATTTTGTTCCAAAGGACATGAATCCGCCAAACTGTCCGGAGCTGGGCCCGGTGGAGCAGTACTGGGCAATGATGAAGCGGGAACTTCGGAAGAGCAAGAAGACAATCAAAGACGAGAAGGACATGTTAAGAAAATGGAAAAAAAAAACTGAGAAACTGGTACCGGATGACACTGTAAAGACTTTGATGGAGGGCATCAAGCGAAAATGCGTTCAATTTTACACTCAAGCCTCCATCGATTAACTTTTCTTTTGATTTTTGAAGTAAGTATGTGTATAAAACTACCCTAAAATTTTGGTTTGATTCTAAACATTATAAGAAAATTGGCATGACATTTTCGGTGTCGCAATAATTTCGTGTTCGCCCTTTATTACATTTTTTTTGCTTGTATACTTGGCTTAAAGCTATACAGAGTAAGAAAATCTTATATAATCGCTGTCACTCATGTGCTGCGTGTGGGCGTGTTTTCTATTATCGAGTGCGTGAAGAGTTCTTGGACAAATATTGGAGCGCATTATTTAAACTTCCAAACGTTCCTTTTCGTCCTACTTTTCTCTTGGTTTTCTTAAAGTTACAGTCAACTGTGCACGAATTTCCAAGAATGATTTTGCTTACGGCTTATGTTTTCTTGATTGAAATAAGTGAGCACGCGGTAACAGATACCATATTGTTCTCGGAGGTTTTGGAATGCCGGACAGTTTATAACGAGATGCTCAACCGACATCTTCGTTGAGCACACTACAAATTGTTTGTGAAATCCATCATGGGATCCTAGATCGTATGAGAATCTGGTATAGCCGCAGCGTAGTCTGGAGAGCACCCTCTGGTCCGTCCAGTTTTTGTAGTCAGACCAGCGATGGGTTTCACCTTTTAGTTCTCGTAGTAAAGCGTCTCTGGTGCTAATCCATTCGATACCCCATGCCGAAGTTATCGTTTTGATCCACATTTTTAAGTCCACCGCAGGTATTTTGGGGTCCATTGGGATTTTCAACCGTTTCCCTTTTCAGAACCGTTTTCCCTTCTAGTTTGTAAAACATTCTCTTCTTAATTCCTTCCACAAATATACCCACCGCACAGCTTATCCAGCTTAGACTATTTGAATTAGCGTTCTTCTGGTTACTTACCATTCCATCCAGAAATGAATGTATTTCTACTTCTTCGTCCTTTGAGGTACTAACGCTCGGCATAATTTTATCAAACATTTCTTGATTCTGTAAGTATACTCTCTCTAGGTATGTGTATTTGCCCATATCATCATCTTCCGGACGAACGAGCTTTCTGAGTTGTTCAGCTACAACGTTGTTTCTTTCAAAATACCTTGCTATTTCTTTCGCTGCAACATACTCCTGTCTCGGCTCTATTGGCTCTTCTCCAGATATTGCAGCCAGTGCATTTTGGGTCCTCCCTTAGCTCAGTCGGTAAAGGCGCAGCTACAAAGCAACACCATGCTGGAGGTGGCTGGGTTCGATTCCCGGTCTGGTCTAGGAATTTTTCGTTAAAGGAATACTTCTCGACTCCCTGGGTATGATTGTACTTGCCACACAATCATACTAATGCAAAAATGGTAACTGGCATCGAAAGCTCTCAATTAATAACTGTGGAGGTGCCTTTTGAACACTAAGTTGTGAGCAAGCAATAAGCTATTTGTGAAAGCAATAAGCTTGAAATGCTAAAGAAGAAGAAGAAGAAGAAGAAGCATTTAAGGGTGTTGACCTGGTACAGCCTGTCGCTTTTCTTATTCAAGAGGATGTAACTATTCACATACACCATTATGCGATTTCTTCCCACCTGTTTCATATCCTCGATGTGATTCCTGTAATCTTCCAGCTTCCTCAGTTGACTCCCGAGAGAATATTTGTTGATTCGTCTGCTTCCACTGAGAGTATCCCGTAATTCAAAATACAATCTGTACGGTCCTTGATCCATCCTGTTGTAGGTTATGTTCTTCGGTTCCACGTGTGTTTTTGCTCCTTGGGACGTATTCACAGGCAAGCTTCCACCTGTGGCAACCTGTGTGATGTTTGTTTGAGCCTACACAGTTGCTGCTCCGGTCATGTTCCAGTCTATCGATTCTTTCCGGTCCGGCAGATCGAGTCTCAAAATATCAGGTGGCTTTTGTTTAGGGTCCTCCATCTTGAGTTTCTTTCGCCAGTATGGCGTCTCTTGAACGTGTAACTTTTTCTCTCCCTTTTCGTTTCGATTTTCGTAACAACTCTTATAAAGCTTATTTAACTATCACGTCTATTATCTTCCTATTCTAACTGTATTTAATTTGAATTAATAATACAACGTCGCTTTTTACTCTAGAAACGCTGGCGTTTGGATATCAAGACCAAGCACGTCGGCTGTAAAGCTTGCTTCAGATAGAATTGGAACAAAAACAATTGCCTGTATTTCAGTTATTTATTATTGAATTCAAGATCTTTTTTATACAAATGTAGCGTTTTCTTCATACTTTTAAGAAAAAATACGGATAAAATTATTCGTCACGGTTTCGAAGGAGTTCTCGAATTTTTCCTGTAACACGGCTCATTAGGCGGCTCACACCTTCTTCGTCCATCGTTTTAGCTATCTTATTCCACCAGGTCTTCATCTGATTGATGTCTTTGACAACCTTTCCCTTTGCCTTGAGTCTCCTCTTCATGATTGCCCAGTATTTCTCAATAGGGCGGAACTGGGGGCAGTTGGGTGGGTTAAGGTTTTTCGGAACAACCTGGACCCCTTTCTCTGCATACCATTCTTGAACGACTTTGCTGTAATCACAGCTTGCCAAATCTGGTCAAAACATTACGGGATGGTCGTGGGATCGAATGAACGGCAAAATTCGTTTTTGGAGACACTCTTTTTGGTATAGTTCCGACGTTATTGTCTTATTTGTAACGAAAACTTTCGTTTTTTTGCCACAGCTGCAAATGCCCTGCCAAATCATGAATTTTCGTGCAAATTTGTCGGCGAAAACAAATTTAAATTTGGCTGGATCATCCCCCCGAGCCGTTGCCAAGTAAAATTTTTGACCTGGGATTTGCCCGAAGTCAGCCTTGACATAGGTTTCATCGTCCATCAGAAGACACCCGTCGAACTTGGTCAGCACCTGGTCGTATAGCTTCCGAGCACGGATTTTGGCCACACTATTCTGTTTTATGGTCCGATTTGGCTGTTTGCTAGCTCGATACGACTTGATTCCTTCCCGGAGTCTAGTTCTCCTCACGGTACTATGGGCAGCACCGAATTTTCTGGCCAAATCACGGTCCGACAGATTGGGATTCCTCTTAACCGTCTTCAAAATCTTACCCCGCAGTTTCCGGTCGACAGTTCCACTCCGACGATTGGCTTGAGGCTTCCGAATCGTCGTCAATGTTTCCTTATACCGTTTGATAACGCGCCATACGGTATTTTTGGGCAATTTCAGCTGTTTAGCTAGCCTAGATGCAGACCACAATGGATTTTCCAAATAACTGTGCACAATTTTTCCCCTTCTTTCGGCTTCCATGTTGATTGTTTACAAAGTACAGTCGATTTGCGGAATGTCAAAGATACATACGTGAAGCTGACAAAATTCCCGACACGTGGGCGCCAAGAACATCGAAATCCGTCCACCAGGACCGCCACAATATAAGTTTTTTTCAATTCTAAATGAAGCAAGCCTTACTTTCCAGAATGCCCTTTAATATCAAACACGAAAACATTTGTTTTTGTCAAATTCGGTTGTATTTCTCAACATACTCTCCTTTTAGGTCGATACAGCGAGTCCAGCGATTTTCTATTTTTTTATCCCATCCGAATAGTACTCCTTCGGAAGTCCTTAAAAATAGCCATCGGTTTCAGCTAGAGGCTCATCATTTGAGTAAAATCGCTTACCGGTGAGCCATCTCTTCAGGTTTGGGAACAAATAAAAGTCACTGGGGCCAAGTCTGGCGAATACGGTGGATGGGGAACCAATTGATACCGAATTTCATTCAATTTTGCTTGAGCAGTTGAGGATGAATGAGCAGTCGCATTGTCGTGATGATAGAGCACACCATTTCTTTGCAAATGCGGCAGTTTTATCTGACTTCATCCTTCAAACGATCCAATAACGCTGCATAGTATGCGTCTTTATGGTTTTACCTTTTTCAAGATAGTCGATGAGTATTACACCTTGCGCATCCCAAACACGGAGGCCATAACCTTTTCCGCCGATTGTTGCGTTTTTGGGCGCTTCGCTGCACTTTCGCCCGGTGAAACCAACTGTTTTGCCTGCTGCAATGACTCCGGTGTGTAGTAATGGATCCAGGTTTCATCCATGGTTATGAATCGGCGCTGCGTTTTTGGTCCATTGTAAGCAAACGGGGCACCCATTACGCGCAGAGCTTCTTCATACCGAAAACGGAATGCAGGATGTTGCCAACTCGTCCCATTGAAATGCCTAAGGCTTTAGCTAGCTCTCTCAATTTCACTTTTGGATCCTCCAATACTATATCATGGATTTTATCGACGTTCTCTGTTGTAGTGACCTCATTTGGGCGCCCAGAACGCGGCGTGTCAACGGTGTTCGTACGGCCACAACGAAAATTAGCAAACAACGTGCATGAATCGTTTGAATCGACGGAGCAGAGTCTGGGAAATACTTATTCAGCTTGGCTTTGGCTTCGGCGCAGCCGTTTTCTTGCGAAGAAAATAGAATTTTATCTAAACACGAAACTCGGATTTTTCCATTTTGATAAAAAAAAAACTTGCTGATCGGTCTCTTCTCACTGTTGTCACTAATGTATGCGTGGAGAGAAATGGCTGAAATTTTGACAGCCGTCATTCAAGGAGTGAAGCTCATAGAAATTGGTTCACATTGGCGATTACCAACGCCATCAGTAGGAAATTAAAGGGACTTTTCTTGCTGCCTAGTATTACACTGGTATAAGAAATTTCGTGAGTTGGCGCTTCGTGTAAATCAAGTGGATAATTACCTTACATGAGACGCCAACTTTCCCCTCGTATGGGAGAGCAAGTCGTCTCTCCTCACACGCCACGCAGAATAACCCTGTATGAGGCTACAAAAACCCCTGAGCAGATCCTGAGCTCATAATGGTAAATCTTACATCAATAACACACCACCCAAGGCACGATGTGATTACAATAATGGCGTGAAGCATAGCCTGGAAAGTGGCAATGCACCAAGGAGAGTTTCGAAGAATTAAGCAGCCGGACGAAGGTCGTTTACTTGTATCATGTTTTAGCTCTTTTTTGTATAGTCTTTAAATACAAATTCTTGTTTTATTTTGTTCCTATAAGTTGTGATCTTTCACAATTGATGCCAAGTCGTTTTTTCTTTGTTCTTGTTACAATATGCGTTTTCAATTAATGATCAAGTATGTTTACTCTGTTTTTGTTGTTTTGTTTTTTTCATTTCCAAATCTGATTCTTTTCTCAGTTTAAAAGCTTATAAAAACCACATAAAATATTCGAACAATTATTTGAATATTGTGTTGCTGCTAATTTCGCTTGTATGACTGCTATGCGCGTTTACCTTTTTTTTTTTAGCTTTTCCACAGTGTTACAATCGCAATGCGCGGCGCACTAGTTTCGTATATTTGTATAGTTTTAGTATTCAACAATTTAGTAGGTAAAGCTGATAGCAGTTTTGCGCGCCCGAACAAACCAAATCAGAAAAATACACAAAACTACTACGACTTATCAAATAATGGGAAAAGCTGAAAATCACATAAATGGCTTCATCGACCGTCGAGGCGCTGCACTATTTATAATCGTACGTTTTTTTTTTACAAGCAAGGCAATTTGAATCGATGAAAGTATGGGTAGGCGGGGACAAACACAGCATTTCAAAAGGGTAGGATCTCCTCCTTCTTCCACTAAATTATACAACACAAACACTAAAGGTAAAGGTAGTTCAGGACTAAGTCACTCCCGTGACGGGAATTGGGCGGGTTTGTGGGACTTCTTAAACTCTAACACTGCATAATTGTATATGTACAGAAAAATATGTAGAAAGAGCGCGTCACTTGATTTGATTTGCTGCTGCTGCTGCGCATAACTTTTTTTTTGTGAGGACACCAGCATGATTGCAGAGTCGCATCTACACACAAGCACACACGCACTTATCTAAACCGCAAAAGGGCCGTGTTTTTTTATTTGCGAAGCGTATTTTGTCAAGATGTCTTGTGTGGCTATAGTTTAGCTAGATGAAAATCTTCTTCGCCACACGCGAGGAGATGTGGAAGATGTTCTGATGAGAGAGTCTCCGTTTATTCAGATCAAACAGGGAAGTTCGTATCCTTTTCAAAAAAACCGTCCATGAATCGTCAAGCTGGAGGGGTTATGACAATTTTTTTATGAGGAGGAGCCAGGTTTAGGATTTAAAAAAAATGCTGGTCTTTCCAAATTCGTTGGTTGTGGTCACATAATACTGCAGGGCTTTGTGGCATTTGTGTTATTTAGGAAACACGACTGGATTTTGAAATTGGATTAGTATTTATCGAATGCCCTATTTGGCGGTTATTAAGAGAGAGGGGGTTCATTTTCGCTTCCACAATCTAAAAATAAGGTGGAAAATCCATCCACACGGAACAAACTTCGCTTTACATCGTATTGTACGCCGTAGCTGCCGTTGTTGAGGTCGCATTGATGCGATGCTTGGTCAGATTGATCTTAGCCAGCGGGTGGGTTTTCCCGTGATATTGGATTATTTTTTTACCGGTACCGGAGCCGGGTCCCGGACCACCATCGGTACCGGTAATGCTACTGTTTGAGGAGGTATTCATCGGAGGACCGATGATACTTCGGACAAAAGGACCACCGCCACCGAATGGGGGCGGTCGGCTGAAGTCGTCCGCCGATCTGAGAAGATTAAATGAGTTAGTTATCGTCATGGGCCGGTTCGGTAGATGTTTATATTTGAACGGTTCGAAGACGGATCTCGGACGCTGTCGGAGAACCACTTGGTCTGTGTTGCCAGTGCTGCTCGTCGTGGAACTGCCACTGCTGCTGTTGTGCCGATGATGTGTGTTGAACGAGGCTCGCAATTTTGGAGCTTCGTATCGGTCGACCAGATCTCGGACGGTGATGTCTTCCTGCTGATTCTGCTTTCCAGGGTTTTGGCCCTGTTTGCTCAGTTCTGTGTGTATGGCAACCGGAGAGGATGGCAGCGAACGAACCTTTTTCGGTTCCTTCTTGCTTCGATCGCCCACTTTGGCTTCGAAGCTCATTTTGAGGTTCTTCACAATCCCACTGACGCTGATGGCCGTGTTTTCGTCATTGGTGGCAGTCTTCTTCTCGTCCGGAACGTTTTTCCGGAAGCTAAATCTCCGATGGTGTCCCTTTCCAGTAGATTGTTTTTCCTCATCGAACTTTTTACCTCCGAAGGGACACAAACAGTACGAATCCGGTGCCGATGCGGACAGTCGCGTGTAAGTTGTCGAAACCATTGTCGTCGTAGTTCGGTTCGAAGGTAGAACCTCTTCACTGTTCGATCGCTGTTGGGATCCTCCAACCTTCCCCCGACCGTCGTTATCATCGTCGTCTTCTTTCTGACATTTCTGTCCAAATTTATCACTGCAAATGCGTTTTATCGAAGATGTGGAACGTTCTTCAATTTTCTGTTTCGTACGTTTAACTGTTCCAGGGTGCCAAGGAATTTCGTCTTTGTCGTAGGGGAACATTCCACTCTGTCCGGAGTCCTCTTCGGCCGAGCTACCCGGAGTTACAGGAACTTCAATTACCGTCTGTATACTGCTAGCCATACTCGTATCATACGAGCCCCAGCTGCTGTTACGGGAGTGGGTGGCGCCGGCGCCATTCGTGTTCCTTGTTGTTGACTGTCACCTGAACCCCAGCTTGAATTCCGCGACGCCGACGAAAGTGTACCGCGAATCATATCGGCTACAGCAACGGAATCACACTGGACCAGGAACTCTGACGGGATACGTGTTGTACAGGCTGTTGATGTTGCGGTGGCAAGACCGGTGGAATCTGTTGGATAATCTGACTCTGACTTGTCCAGCAAACCACCGGTTGAACTATGGTGCTAGTATCACAATTTTGAGCAATGGTCACTGCTGGCAGTGGATTATTTTCTCCAGGATCCCACAGATGATCTCGAACGTCTTCATCCGTACCAATCGACGGCGCTAGACTCAAACCAGTTGCAGAGGCCACGGACGAGGACGAACCTTTCCTCTTGTGATTGCTGCTGGTTTCTTTGGCTTTATTCGACGATTCCAGCTCACTGATGATGGACCTTACCGAAGAAGCTGTTAACACTGATGGCACTACTGACTTTTCCTGCTCTTGCTCTTCCTCCTCTTCTCCCTGTTGTGGCTCTTGTTCCTGTTCCTGCTCCTGCTCGTCTTCTTCTTCATCTTCCTGCTGCATTCCCTCCTGAAGGTGCACTATCTGGTTCTGCGACACACTATAATTCTGCCCGTTTCCACATGGCATTCGAATAGTTTTGGCCTCATTGGTTGGCGCCATGAGGTGCTCCAATGAATGCGACTGCTGGCGACTCGTTTCCAATAACAGGGCAGCCTTCTCGGAGTCTGGAGACCAACTTTTTGGTCGCTTGCCTAACCTCCTCAGGAACCTACCGCTCTTGTTCAACGTGTTCGTAGCACTTCCCCTGTTCAGAGCCTGAATCAACGGAGTCGGTTCACTACCCGGCAGTGACCGGCCCTCCTTTGTTCCGCTTCCACTTTTCAGGTTCGTTTCACTTTTGCTCCTCTGAAGCTTTTCCCTATTTTTCATCGCATCCAGCATTCCCTGGTACGTCTCCAGTTGCATGATAAAATTCTTGTTCGGTTTGATACAGCTTCGCTTTTCCTTTACGTGCCTTAGTGCCTGGTTGAAATCCCAATCGTTTGCCTTCATCGCGTACGCGATTACTACCGAAGCCGAGCGGGAGATTCCCATCTTGCAGTGCACCAGCACCTTCGAGCCCTCCATCTTAGCGCGGGAAATGTACTTGAAGGTATTGTCCCAATGCTTCAGCAGGTCCGTCTTTTCGTCGTCATATACCCGCACATTGAAGTAGTCGAACATGCCTGGGAAGAAGTTGTCAATCTCTCTGGTCACGTTCAGTATATGACGAACACTGAAAAAAACCGAAACATCAATAAATACGTTCACTTTTCATTCAAACAAAATTACCCATTCCGTTGCAACTCCTCCAGATTGCTAGCGTTCCATTCCGAGCCCAGGTACACGTGATCGAAGATTTCCGTAGGGGCATCCATCTGGCCGAGAATGACCAACATTTCCTCGTCGATAAACGATTTGTACTCGCCGAGATCCATGTCCAATTGCTCCTCCAGGCGACCGCGAATGAACTTGGACGTCACAACGTCCAAGTCCACCGTCATCATGATCCCTTTGAGTTTTGTGCGTATAACACGTTCCGTTTCCTCTCGCTCCGTCGGCCTGCAAAACAATAACGGTAAGCATTGGATAATAGGGGGGACGAAAAGGAAGCCAGTGGAAACTCACTTGTTCCGAATTGAATCCGGCGACGGGGGCCGACGGCTCTCGATCGAATCCATCGCGTGCCATTCGTTCAGACAGGACCGGTCCGAATCGACGTGATTCTCGTAGTAGGAAACCCAGTCGTGCGAGGAGCCGCCCGCGAAAAAGTTGTGCTCCCGTGCCTTCGAGGACACTTTGTGCAAGGTTTGCAGGGCGGACCTGGGGGGAAGGAAAAATAGTGATGTGAAAATGGAATGATTTGAAGAATGATCACAACGGTGTGTGCACATTTTTTTTAAATATTAGAGCAATCAATAAAAGATCACAACGGCTAAAAAGGTCATGGACATTATTCGCTTAGATAGTTTTGAAAATAAACAGCACATTTTTCCCCATTAACCCAAGCGAAACGATCTTGGAGCGTTTCCGGAAGTAGAAAATTAAGAAATTAGCGTATTTTTGACTGCATTTTATATTAAAAGCAGTGTCCTTCTTTTATGCAATGCAATGAATGCAATGAAAAGCATTTCGAGTCAGTTTGGATGAATTGTATTTGTTTTGAAAATCGCAGATTTCAAAATCAGGGCGATGAATAAATCATCTCATTATGCCTCTATGACTACTCGTTTCTTGATACTCATTAGAAATTGAGCTTCCAGCCCAGCTTTGTTAAAATCGCTAGTGAGCATGAGCATGAGCATGATTGACCGCCCACGGATGCTACGCCATTATTGCCAGATCAGCTGTATTTACACAAAGAACCAACAGTTGATGTTAACGACTAACATACATCCTCAATGTGTAAAAACTGCTGATCCATTATGAAGCAATACCGGCGCCGGCCATAGCCAGTGGGTCATAGCTGTCGGGCAGATTGAGGCATAGTTGGGTTGCCAAATCACCTCTCTCGACTTTTGCTGCTGGGGAATTGAGCTGCCGAATAAGGACATTGATGGTATTTTAATGATCATTGATGGACGAAGCCACGCCAATCGCTTCCTGGAAAATGTGAGCTGTTTAGTGGAATACCTGTAACAAGAAAATGAGAAGAAAGATTAGTAATTTCCAATTTATTCCAACTACCTTTATTGCTCATCTTGTCAAGATAAGCAATAAAGGTAATTGAAATTAAATGGAAATTACTAATTATTCTTCTCATTTTCTAGTTCCTGTTCCTGCTCGTCTTCTTCTTCATCTTCCTGCCGCATTCCCTCCTGAAGGTGCACTATCTGGTTCTGCGACACACTATAATTCTGCCCGTTTCCACATGGCATTCGAATAGTTTTGGCCTCATTGGTTGGCGCCAACAATGTTTGCAAGAATTTCAACCGCAACGATTCTCATGAATACCGACGGCTTCGCCCATCTGTTCTCCAAATCGCCCGATTCGCACTGCATACAGGCGGTGGTTGTCGCGTCTGCATAGAAGATACTTCATCTACATTCATGAGTAACTTGAGTCGGAAACGAAAACTTTCATAATTTGATCCGGTCAACTGTGGAATTCTATTTTATGACGAGTCAATTGGGCTTATTCCTGCGAGTCGAATGAGTCGAACTCAGTCGCTAACACTAGACGAGTCGACGTGGAAATTCCGGAGCAATTTGCTATTAGGGCGAACATGCAGAATGTAAACAAAAGGAGAATGATGATTGAAATATTGTAAGTAGAATTTTAAATCGTACTTTACAAATCAACGTATGAATTCAAATTCAATCTGCTTCTGATTCATATATAATACTTGTTCTGGCAGCACTGGCCGTACACAGACATACTCGCTGACGACGTAGCCATGTCAGATGTCACATGGTAAGAAGAGTAGAAGAGGGAGAGAGAGAGCGAGAAGGATATACGTCAAAGGTAGTAGAGTAGAAAACAAAAACAAACAGTGAATTGTATAATGAAAGAGTTCGATAGAATTAGGTGAAATTTAGTTCACGCAGAGGAATAGAGGTAGTTTGAACCAGCAATATCTGAGAATAAATTCAACAAGAAAAATAACTTTGGATCATTAAAATAATTTACCGAATCAAATACACGCCATTGTTGCGTTAACGATACCGTTATTGGAAATAAAAAATCCTTATTTTAGAATCTACAAAATATTTTGTTGATGTTGCAAATTTAATTTTTACTACTTACTATTTTTGCTTTAACAATCGAATTTTGTAGATTCCACAATATTTATTTCTGGATCAATAATGTTTAATCATAATTTGGTAGAAAGTTCTAATAGTCAGATGCTTACGACTAGAGTGGCTTCGCATGGCGCCACTCTACTTGCGGATACCATCTTTTTGATTTTTGAGCAAACTGAAAATCTAAAAATGGCTGACGTGGAAGAGTTCGTGGTTGAACACGTCGATGAAGAAACTTTGTCGTTCATCGAGATTTTGGAAAGTTTTGGATTGACGGCTTCTATAATTAACGTTTTCTTGGGTAAGTTCAAAGTGCCTTTGTATTATATTCAATTTTATTTATATTATCATGATTATTTCAGCAAATCAGTACACGGTCGATACGCTAAAAATCATAGAGCGTAAGGAAGTGGAAGACTTAATCCCTCAGCCATATCTAGCGGAAAGAACGCAATTTATTCACGATTTGAACGAGTGGCGGATGCAGCAGGTAAATATTTTGCACGGAACTGGTAAAATTATCAGATTAACTTACCTTTTTCGGTTGTTTCAGAATATTCCACTTTTGTGCGGATCGTGCGGATGCGATAAATCAAAAAAAGCTGCACTCCCAACAGCTGAAGCTGAGTTAACGAGGGAGAAGTGCACAGCCACATTTTTGCTACAATATTCGGCTAAAGGTAAAGCGATCATCAAAAAATATAGTAAACATCCGTTTCTGACAAGAACCGACAAGAAATCGATTACACAGATCGTTGTAGATGAGTTTAAAGACCGTTTCTTGAAGCTTTCATCATCGGAATTGGAACAGAGAGCGATAGAGTTGAACAAACTATTTCCAAGTGAGCCAAAGGTTTGTATTCATGTTACAATCGAAACATTTAAATAGTTCACTATTAGTTCACACTTAAATCACTACTATTACCTAACAGGAAGTTTGGTATCAATCACCGTGGGCTTATGATAGCGTTGGACAAAAGGTTAAGTTGAGGAAACAGGCGAAAGGAAAACTGTACGATCGTAATATCAATTATAAACCAACCGTCGGAGATGAGCCGTATTTACAGACAGCATCCGAAAGTGAAGCGTCTAACTCAGCAGCACCAGAAATAAGCGATGAACAAAGTATGCTATTCAACTCTGTGTTGAAATTAATAACTTTCTTAATATTTTCTGTTCCTTAGTTTCACAGTACCAGCAGTTCAAAAGTGGATTACCCATAATCAGGATGAGTGGGAAGAACTGAAAAATCAATGGAAGCAAACATCCTGTTTAAGAATTTTCGAAATATTGAAGAAGAGCAGCAAAACAACAGCTTCCATTCTCTCGGAGTACTCAGTGTTTCGCAATCATCAAGCTTATCAGCTTGTGCAGATTGACTTTCAGCAACGGTATCCGGAGAAAGAAAAACTACTTTTTGACCGTTGGGATCAATTCGTTTCGGGTCTCCTTCCGATTTTCGAGGTTGAAGTCATTGATGCGCAAGGAAAGCACCTGCTAAATCAGTTAAAGACTGAGGAAATAACAGACGGTATGTTCATAATATAAATAATGTATAAATTATAACTAACGCCTAAATCTTTATCATTCTAGATGGAAAAGGCTTAATAACGGTATTACTACTTGCTCATATATTGCATAGTCCCGTGTTGACAATCTCACAAAAGCGACGCTGGAAGCCATCGATTATTGAATCCCGTGAAAGCGTAATCATCCAGATCAAAGATTTGACCGATCTTCAAACTACGTTGACTAAATGCTTCAATTCGTGCCGTGAAAAAGGGATAGAATCAACGCCTTTCATTGTGGTTCATGGAAATGATCCAAAACGTCCCGAAGGATATTCGGTTTGGAACAATGTAGCTTCATACAAGCTACCAAACCTACAGAAAGCTCTCGACGTATGTATGAAGCTGTACAAAACCTACGACATCGATTTTCCTAGACAATCATCGTTGATTTGGAACCTTCTTGCTACGTTCCTGTACGATTTCGAAGCTCCGCGTAATCAAATTCATATTGCTGCCCTTTGCTCTGCCATTCATAATAATCTTGCAGCATAATGATTTGTTGTATAGTCCCACGATGCACCTGGAAGAATAATTCACTTCAAAGGTTATATGATCATCTAAATAAATACCATGGAAATCTTCAGGTTTACGAATGCAATGTAGGTGGTTGCACCAGAAAGTTCAATGTGAAATACTCATTTTATCGCCATTAAAAAAAACATTTCAATAAAACGTCAAATGCGGAAACCGTGGACGAAATAGAAATTACAGAAATGTCATCCAGCTACAATACAAACGAATTCACTACAGCTAACGCCGAAATTTACCATCCAGACTTAGAGCATCGACAAGTAATAGATACGCTTGATGATTCAAATCCTACTGATGCACAGAAACAGCAACCTGATCATGACCTGTTGTACACGGCGAAATTAAATACACTCATTCAGAAAATGCAACCGACTTCTTTAGACTTCAGTTTAAAATACTTAAATGCAAATACAATTCCAAGAAAAATTGTTTTTGAGATTCAAAAAGATGTAAAATCTAAATTTATAGATCCATTGTCTGAGGCAATCGATATAATGGGATCACTTGGCTTGATAACTGAAGCAGGTAAAATCATTTTTAGTAAAATACTTTTACCGATGAGTGAAGTAGAATCTAAATATAAGTATCTTGCAAAACTGAAGAAGCTTGACCTTTACGTCGATCCAAAGGAATTTGTTATTAGTAACGAGCTTCATCCTGGTGTCGTGCACAATAAGCAGATGATGGATAACAATCCCGTGACAGGTATAGTATTCGTTAATGTTTATTCAAGTAATTCATTATACTTATTGAAATGTTCATTGCAGGCATACTTTTACCCATGAAGTTTACGTTGAGGAAGTATTTAGAAGCGGAAGGAGTAATGGACGTCATGATCAACAGTATCATGCCCTCAGGTGACGGTTATATTCGAAGTCTGTTGGATGGTAGTGTTTGGAAAACCAGGACAGCTGGTCTAGAATCAAAGCTCGTAATTCCGTTAAACTTGTTCTTCGATGACTTCACAACCACCGATACAGTCTCAACTCATGCAGCGCGCAATTCTGTATGCGGAATTTACTACTACGTTCCTTGTCTGCCTGCAAATGTTTTGACACAATTAGCGAACATACATGTTATCGGTTATGTTTTGTCAGAAGATAGAAAGGAGTACGACAATGAACATCTTTTCAGCAATCTCGTAAGCACACTTATCGAACTTGAGACAACAGGCCTTGAAATCAATTACAGAGGAGAACAAGTCACAGTTTATTTTATGCTTGGTAATATTACTGGAGACAATTTAGGACTCTCAGGTATTTTAGATTTGGTAGAATCTGCACGAGCGCATATTTAATCAAATACCATCATTTCATGTAATTTTTAATGTTTATTTTGATTTGATGCACGACCTTTGGGAAGGCATATGTGTGTATGGATTAGGCCATTATCTTAATTATTTTATCAGGACTAAAAAACTATTCACGTTGGATGATTTAAACTATAGAAAGAATCAATTTCTTTTTGGAAATCTGAATTCATCTAACATTCCCGATGACATCAAGGATATTAATGTTTCAAAATGTAAATTTAAAATGACAGCAAGTGCAATCAAAACACTAGTTACTTTTCTACCGCTTATAATAGGTAAATTGGTACCTGAAGATGATGCAGTGTGGAAGCATTTCTGCATATTACTCAAAATTTGCCACATCTTGATGCTCCGTGAAATTTCACAGGAACATTTGCGAATTTTAAGAGAACTCGTAAATATTCATCACACGCAATATATATCACTTTTAAACGATCGACTTAAGCCAAAGCATCACAACATTGTTCATTACGCAACATTTATACTTTGCTCCGGCACACCTCGTCATCAATGGACGATGAGAGGAGAGGCGAAACATCGGGAAGCCAAACAGTATAGCAGAGTGAATAATAACAAGATCAATTTATGCAAATCGCTAGGAATTAAGGCAGGTTTAAAGTTTGCTTTCAATGCATTCAGTAGTTCTTTCATTCGACCGTCAATTGATTTGTCCAAATCTAAAATATCGGTCTTGCACCTTAAAAGTGAATATATTGGACTTATTACTGTTAATTTTAAAATTGATTGTAACGCGGTGAAATATGTTGACAAATTTTTTAAAAATGGATCAGAATTCACAAAAAAACACCATATTCTACATACGACAGAAGGATTTAATGAGTATTTATGAATTAGAAGAAATAATGCTGAACAGCGACGGGAATCTAATAATGATATGTTACAACATTCACATGCGTAGCTTTGATGAACATTTGCAATCTTTCGAACTCTACAAAACAGCTATAAAAAAAATAATTTCAAATGTAGAAAGTTTGGAATTATACCCAATCAATTTGCATAAGTAAGAAGATAAGTTTTTCTTTAGATACTGTAATTTTATAACAATAATAAATAATGATTAAACATTTTGTTTGATTTTGTTGAATATTATCTGAATCTTAAAAACCTCTAGCACAAAAACAACAAAACTACTATTGATCACAAAAAAATAAATTTTTTGAATTAATAATACAATTTTATGGAAACAATAATACAATTTTTCGTCTCAATATTACCGCTTTTGTCGATGCAAGCAAACATTTGAATTGTCTCGACAAATTATATATTTGTTTTAACCATATTTACGATTTGAATTTGACAGTTGGCTATCTTGAAACATTTTTAGAAACAACAAAACTTAGTGTTGAAATGAATAACCTTAATGGTCGAATCAAAAGAAAATACAGGTAAGCCGTGAGTCCACAATAAAATTGGTTGAATCTATACATAATCCTTTTGGATTTACAACAAATTCGTCTGCGTGCATAAACAAATTTCGAGAATAGTTTTAGAAGATAAAATCCTCAGCAGGGCACAACATTCTCACGTACCTACGTATTTATGAAAATAATCAGAAAAAACAATTATCATAGAAAATGAACCATGTCTTCCCAATGACTTACGGTCATCCTTTACCAGTACAGATTGTCTTTTTATGATAAAAAAAACATGCTTTAAAATGATCCTTACCATTTTTGATTGTTATCTACACTCAGGGGTATACACAATCCTTAGCGTGAAGTATCCATTCAAGGGTGTTTCCCTAAACGTATTACATAAAATACATTTTTGACTATAAAGCAGCGTAGAATGTTCTTAAGTAGTATGTTTTATAGGTCATTTTGGGATAAAATTCTCTGAGAAATCTGAAACCGAGGTCAGATTTTAAATATAATATTTTTTTTAAAGTTTTATATAAGTAAGTATGGAAATTTTTGAGGTACGTTTAAATCAAACATCAGATTCGGTAGGTATGCTATTAGTACATCACTTTGGCGTTATTTTTATATCGTTTTTCGAAAAATCGACCGTCTATTCAGCAGGTCACCTAAAAACAAGGCATTTGACAGGTACGTTGGTACACCACAAAAAACATGCTATTTTTAATTTTTGTGAATAGTTCCCTGCTGGATGGATTGACGTGAATTTTTCTTCAAATTCTAGCAAAGGTTTTCGGTCCCTGTCTGCAGTATAAGAGTTATTGGTTGGTGCGTTCAAGCTTCCTGTTCTGTATTTGTCGCTGAATAAGCTACATTTTACGCTAGAAATGATTGCCTCACTGACACCAGATCAGTATTTCATTTTTTACGGATAGTCTCAGTTCTATAGAAGCACTTCGCTCCATAAAGTCGGTAAATCACTCCCCTTTTTATCTCATGAAAATACATAAGCTTCTAAGGGATTTATTTTCACAATATTTTAAAATGGTTTTATTTTTTTTATCATCACCTTTGGGGGATGTAGAAACATAAAGTTTCCAGAAAGAACGAAATGTTTCTAGGCACTCTAATTTCACCAAATCCTTCAATTGATTTTTATAATTTTCCAACTGGAACGAATTAACATAGATTACTTTGTTGCGCACTGTTTTGATATCGGGTATAGCGCGTTGTCCATAGTTTCGGGTATCTATTGCCCGGTGGCGCGAGTGATCGAGTTAACACAGAAAATAAACAACAAAGTTGCATCGCGGTGCGATGTGGTGGATCGCCGGATGTGGTGGGCCAGTTGTGGGGTTCATAATTCATTACCGTGCTATTATATCCTTGAACGAGTAAACCACTATTCCATTAAGTGAAGGGCTCCAACAGCATTCTTACTCTTGGTTTAAATCGATTCAAACTGTTTCTCAAGCGTTGATATTAATTACCTTGTTTTCCTATTAAAACAGCCATAATCATACTTTGTGAGTGGCCTCAATAGCATCCTTACTGTTGTTTTAAATTGGTTCAAATCGGCTTTCCAGCATTGTTAAGGGTTGCCTTGTTTTCCGATTGGGCAGTTATCGTCACACTCTGTGAATGGCCCCGATTGCATCCTCACTGTTGGTATAAACCGATACAAACCTAAAATCGATACTAATATTTGAATATTTCCTTGGACAGCTTATTGTCGTGTGAATTCAGTTAAACGTTTACCAAAACGAGGCCTGGTGTCACATAATCCTGTTGTCCAACATCCCCGTGGAAGTGCAGAGAAGTCCTCGGCTCCCGCTAGAAGGAGTGTCACGTCAACAAATTCCTGCCCTTTTCTTGTTTGAACTGTATTCGGGCAGGGCCAGCGCTACTACTGCCTTAGTTTAAGATCACCAGTTGAGGATTAAGTTAGTCCCAAGCATCATCTGTTGATTCTCTGTGTAAATACAGCTGATCTGCTAGTAGCGAAGTAGCTACCTCGGGCGGAGTAGCAATCATGCTCATGCTCATGCTCAAACTCGGAAACGATATCTCATATGCATCCGATTCTGAACGATTATGTGAGAATAACACCATCAATATCTCCCATTCACATCACATGCAACCATTTACTAATGCCTTCTCTTCTTTCTCCTCTCTCCTTCCTTTCAAAACGCGTTATTGTTATCCATTTTGTTCCTGTATCCCTTTATTTTGGACCTACACCTGATCCATCGAACCTTACTCTACTAACATAAAAAAAACCTCCTTCTTGTGATCTTTGTGGAAATACAGAGGTAAACACAATCCCTAAACAGCAAAGGTCACACTAACATGCCTTCCCTATTCCCACCTGATATCAAGGACGTGGCCGGCGCCGTTATTGAAACATAAAGAAATTGAATCACAAAGACGTGTACAGTGCAAATGGTTGGTTATGCCAAGCCCCATTCAGTCGATTCATTGTGCAATTTCACTGATTCTGATCAATCACGGAGGAGCAACCATTTATATTAAGCTAAAGCGTTATCATCTCCTTTGTATGGGTCTCTTCTCATTGTTTGATTCTGGGAAATGAGAACGCGGACTCGCTTGCAAAGGTGGGCTCTACGGAAGGCAATATTTACGATTACGAACTGTCACTCGGCTGACAGTAGTAAATGAGGTTTGGGGCGATGGCAATATTCAATCATCCTGAAGGTTTGGAGGGAAGGATACGGGTCGAGACTCCATTTGTATGATGTCTTGGCTCATGTCCAATAATTATTCTTTGAACGCTCATTATACCGTGTTGGGCAGAGCGAGTTCGTAGTAGGCTATGCTCAAAGCGAGACGCAAAAAGTTTGCTGCTGTCATTTTTGCACCGTTTTATTTTTCATGTAATGAAAAGTTTTAACAAGTGAAAATTGTATTTGGTTTAACTACTTCAACTCAGTTTTGTGTTTAGCCGACATTCAGTAGCAGATAGCTGGAGGTAATCGGTGGTTCTCGTTTCTAGCAGTCTATTTGGACTTTTTGGATTCTATACGTTATCGAGAGGAATTCAGCTAAGTATCCCTCATATATTTTAGACCCAATGAGTTTCAGTTTCGTAGAGTAAAATTTAAAGGTGAAAAAACAGGACCTTAGCTCTGAGCTTCAGGAGTGCGGATGTGACGACATAGCATGATGTAGAAATCGCTGTTTTTTTTTCTGCAGCACACATTTTTATTGCCCAACAATAGAATCTTTCTTAGGTGCGTCCACGGTTCAAGAGATGACAGGGTCTCCAGCTAATGGTTGCGTACTTGGCTGGTAGTGCAGCCTGGGCACTGTTATTCTTCTGACTACAGCTAGATTGAGGAGATGCGTGCCGAGCGTCTGTCCACAAGGAGGTCCACAAGAAGATTAATAGACGCTCAATCAGCGTCAGTCCTGGCGTCCAGCGGCTAAGTGGGAAACTAGTGGGTAGGTCTTCCTGCAGTTGCAACAGGACCAGAATCTTCAACATCCAGACATTGCATTTGTTCGTGTTCATTTTGAATTGTAGCATCCCTTCGCAGTATTTTTTATACTATTTTTAGCTTCATATTTGTGCATCGTGGTAAGTTTTAGTTTATCTAACTCACGTTGTGTATTTGAAAAGATGGGATGGTTGTTTACGTGTTTTTGTACGACGGTTTTTGCAAAAAGGAATTTTTTTTTCTTCACCCAGGGAATTGAATCAAAAACTAACATTGTTTTTGGTCCTACATTTTCTTTTTTACGGACAGAAGGAGTCATGTGTGTGTGCCAAGCGGAGAACGGGAGTTGTCGGAGAATTCGGATTTCCTGTGTTATTACTGTTATTATTTTTTATTTTTTATTTGTTTCCGTTTTTTGGTGAACAGTGGGCATACTCCTATAAAATTTGTTTCGCATTGTTGTTTGCTTGGGGTTTCTTTATGAAGACTGGACAAAACTTGTGCTCTCTACAATATTTCAAAGTCTGGGTTGTACATGGTCCTACAACTTCAACAATGTTTTCAAATGTGAGCACACATGCGCAATGGACTTGTTTTAAAGATTTTTTTGCCAGCTATCATCTTGCGCAAACTTGGGCAAATACGGTTTAAGGAGGCCAGAGTCCTGAAATGTCTGGAAAACTCGTGAGATTGGTAAATACATAAATATCGCACTAGACTACCACGGTTTTACCCTAATTATTAAATTATAATTAAATAAGTATAGCTTTTGAACCACTGAACCGATTTGAAAGAAATAATGATGAAAGAAAATGAAAAATAATGAGTTATTAACTCTGGCAAATGAACATACGAATTTCATGTGGTTCAACTTATGAAAGATGCTTTGGAATTACGTAAGGCTAAATTATGAATGGATTTGGTTTTACACGAAATTGTTCTTGTACGCTTAAAGATTTATTGTGTTGATATATACTACTGAAAATGTCACGGTCAAGATTCGAATGCAATAACTGAATGTTTTTTTCAAGATTATTTTATTTTATAAGTAAAATTTATGAAATTCTAAAAATTTTATAAATCCTAAAAAACATATATTTTTAAATTTCGTTTTTTGGAACACCCTATCTCAAAATGGGTAACCTTATTGACAAAATGTAAAATTGGAATCATATATTTTCCGCAAAGGAATATAAAGCTTGCTTCAGATAGATCTGGAACAAAAACAATTGCCTGTATTTCAGTTATTTATTATTGAATTCAAGATCTTTTTTTATACAAATGTAGCGTTTTCTTCATACTTTTAAGAAAAAATACGGATAAAATTATTCGTCACAGTTTCGAAGGAATTCTCGAATTTTTCCTGTAACACGGCTCATTAGGCGGCGCACACCTTCTTCGTCCATCGTTTTAGCTATCTTATTCCAACAGGACTTCATCTGATTGATGTCTTTGACAACCTTTCCCTTTGCCTTTGCAATCTCCTCTTCATGATTGCCCAGTACTTCTCAATAGGGCGGAACTGGGGGCAGTTGGGTAAGGTTTTTCGGAACAACCTGGACCCCTTTCTCTGCATACCATTCTTGAACGACTTTGCTGTAATGACAGCTTGCCAAATCTGGCGAAAACATTACGGGATGGTCGTGGGATCGAATGAACGGTAAAATTCGTTTTTGGAGACACTCTTTTTGGTATAGTTCCGACGTCATTGTCTTATTTGTAACGAAAACTTTTGTTTTTTTGCCACAGCTGCAAATGCCCTGCCAAATCATGAATTTTTGTGCAAATTTGTCGGCAAAAACAAATTTAAATTTGGCTGGAAATTCCCCCCGTGCCGTTACCAAGTAAAATTTTTCATCTGGGATTTGGGAACGTTCATTAATTACGTCACGCAAAAATTGACTTTTTTTAAACCCCCCTCCCCCCCTTGTCACGTTTTTTGTATGGACCTCCAAATATTTTTGTATGGATCGAAACGTTTTCTCAAACTCCCCCTCCCCCCTTACTGCGTGACATAATTAATGGACCTTCCCTTTGCCCGAAGTCAGCCTTGACATAGGTTTCATCGTCCATCAGAAAACACCCGTCGAACTTGGTCAGCACCTGGTCGTATAGCTTCCGAGCACGGATTTTGGCCACACTATTCTGTTTTATGGTCCGATTTGGCTGTTTGCTAGCTCGATACAACTTGATTCCTTCCCGGAGTCGAGTTCTCTTCACGGTACTATGGGCAGCACCGAATTTTCTGGCCAAATCACGGTCCGACAGATTGGGATTCCTCTTAATCGTCTTCAAAATCTTACCACGCAGTTTCCGGTCGACAGTTCCACTCCGACGATTGGCTTGAGGCTTCCGAATCGTCGTTAATGTTTCCTTATACCGTTTGATAACGCGCCATACGGTATTCCTGGGCAATTTTAGCTGTTTAGCTAGCCTAGATGCAGACCACAATGAATTTTCCAAATAACTGTGCACATTTTTTTCCCTTCTTTCGGCTTCCATGTTGATTGTTTACAAAGTTCAGTAGATTTGCGGAATGTCAAAAATACATACGTGAAGCTGACATGTACCTGCTTCATGAGACTACAGATTCGAAGCTGGTAGTTTGCTGGCAAATCATGCCCAAGAATGGAGTTCTTCACTGTAGCTGTTGTGTCACGTCGGCGAAGGTTGTGCACAAATCGACATGCTGATTTCAAACAGCAGTGCAGCTGCTCCCAGGGAGCAGAATACAGTCCAGGGTAGTACACTACGTAGCAATAAGTGAAGAACGGAACTATCACAGCTTGCACCAACTTAAGACGTGTCGGCAGCGATAGAACGGTTGAAAATCGCCGGAATGTTCTGATGGTACTGTAGACTTTCATTACAACGTCGTTCACTTGGTCTGTCCAGCGTAGTTGGCTATCCATATGTAGTCCGAGGTTTTTATCATGACTGCTGAGCGGAATCGCGATGCCACCGAAGATGATAGCTTGTTGTGTTGTAATGGAGCCGTTTTTACTGAAAACAATGGCCTGTGTTTTTCTCGGGTTCGGTACTAGACAGCTCAGTTTTACCCAGTTCACCACCTCGATTAGATCCTTGTTAATTGTTCGTACCAGTTGATCAATTTCGCTAGCGGAGCCTGATAGATAGATTTGGAGGTCGTCTGCATACAGCTGCCACTCACATTTCAGCGTTCTGGGTAGGCTATTCATATAGAGACTGAACAATAGCGCGCTGAGACATGACCCCTGTGGTGTACCGTCCGGTGTCTCCCTTTCGGCAGACATGGTGTTTCCCAGGCGGACGATTTGAGAACGCTCTTTAAGAAATGATGAGATCAGTTTACAAGCGATACGTGAGAACCTGAATTAATTTAGAATCTTGTTCGCCAGGATCCGATGGTTAACACAGTTGAAGGCAAGCGAGAAGTCTACCAACACCATGACTGTGCAGCGGTCGTCATCAAAGTTGCTGATGTCATGGACAACTTTCGTGAGAGCAGTAGTCATACTAAAATCTTTTCTATAACCAGGTTTGTTACATGCTAAAGGGCGATACGGTCAAAATTTGGTCAATATCAACTTGACGTATTTCTTTCAATTTTGCATTTAAAAAACCTGAACACCCCTCATTTTGAAGGTGTGTGTGTGTAGAATGTTGCTCTTATTTTGATTTTGGAATTCACTCTTCAGTTGTCAAAATGCCGTCCAAGCAAGAAGAGCAGCGTATCAAAATTTTGCTCGCGCATCGCGAAAATCCGAGCTACTCGCACGCAAAGTTGGCAAAATCGCTAAAAGTTGCCAAATCAACCGTTACAAATGTAATTAAAGTGTTTGGGGAACGTTTGTCGACAGCCAGGAAGTCTGGATCGGGAAAATCGGAAACCGGAAGCCGCTGAGACGACAAAGAGAGTTGCCGGTAGTTTCAAGCGAAACCCTAACCTATCTCTCCGAGATGCCGCAAATAAGCTGGGTGTATCGTCTACAACCGTGCATCGAGGCAAAAAACGAGCCGGACTATCGACTTACAAGAAGGTAGTGACTCCAAATCGCGATGATAAACAAAATACGACGGCCAAAGCGCGATCCCGGAGGCTGTACACGACGATGCTGACGAAGTTTGACTGCGTGGTAATGGACGACGAAACCTACGTCAAAGCCGACTACAAGCAGCTTCCGGGACAGGAGTTTTATACGGCAAAAGGAAGGGAAAGGTAGCAGATATTTTCAAGCACACGAAACTGTCAAAGTTCGCAAAGAAATATCTGGTTTGGCAAGCCATCTGTACCTGTGGCTTGAAAAGCAGCATTTTCATAGCTTCCGGGACTGTCAACCAAGAAATTTACGTGAAAGAGTGTTTGAATAAACGTCTGCTGCCTTTCCTGAAGAAACACGGTTGTTCCGTACTGTTTTGGCCGGATTTGGCATCTTGCCATTACGGTAAAAGGCCATGGAGTGGTACGCCGCCAACAACGTGCAGGTGGTTCCCAAGGACAAGAACCCTCCCAACACGCCAGAGCTCCGCCCAATTGAGAAATACTGGGCTATTGTCAAGCGGAACCTAAAGAAGACCAAAAAAACTGCTAAGGACGAGCAGCAGTTCAAGGCAAACTGGCTTTCTGCGGCGAAGAAGGTGGACAAGGTGGCTGTACAAAATCTGATGGCAGGGGTCAAGCGTAAGGCCCGGCAATTCGGATTTGGAAAAGCGGAAGCCTAACTGAATATTTTTCCTGAATTTTATACTAATTGAACTTGAAAAAGAAATTTAATTTGATTTTTTAAATAAACGATTTCACCGATTTACACGCGTTTTCCCTTGACCAAATTTTGACCGTATCACCCTTTAGCAGCGGCGGGTCAGCCTCGTTCAGATGTTCCGTTATTTGATCAAGAAGGATCTTTTCGAGGACTTTCGATATTGCTGGTAGAACGCTGATCGGCCGGAAGTCCTCTGGCTGCGTCGGGTTGGTGGACTTCGGTATGGGAGTACACAGATAAAAAGAAACATTGAATTTTCTGCGTTATCTAATGCACATAAAGGGAATGCTAGATTTGGCAGAAAATTATAGGATATTTCGTGTGAATTTAAGCCAAATAACGCCTGAATCAAGGCTGTTGTATGAAACTATAAATTAGAAGAAAAATTAGTAATCTCGATTTAATTCCAACTACCTTTGCTTGTCTTCGACAGATATGCGTATTGCGTCTACAATGTGCAAACTTCTTCAGTGTCTCGTACTAATAACTCGACTGTTGTATGAAAGATTGCAAACATTGTTGTATGCAAACATGGTTTACGCCTCCTTTGGCTTGAAATTAAACGAAGCGAAATTTTACACGCTTGTTAAAATGAATTATTTTTTTCTTTGTAATTTATCCTTTTTTCCATGCTGAAGGAAACAAGTGTGTATCGATTATTGAGTTAAACAGATGGGTGAGAAAAGGTAGGATGAATGGGCACAGCAGTTTGATAAAGGAAATGGGTATCTCGTCTGTGCCTGTAGCGTTAGTATGTATTTCGTATATTCTCCGGCAGACTTCGTTGACGTCAGTAAGCCGAAAACTGTAGCCGACTGCTCCGCGGTCTATTTCCGACCTATGATGGGGCTCAGAAGGAGGGATTCGTTGAATTACGTGAGACTATTGTCTGTGACCTTCGGCGAAGAACTGATTCAGGATTTCTTTATCAGTTCCATCGGATGGGGTGTTTTTCTTCGGGTTGTTGTGGATGCCATATCTTCTCAGGTTGTTTCAGAGTTTTTTGGCGGGCAGATCTGGGCTGAAGTGTCTATCAGCGTAACGTTTTTTTGCTACAGAAATCAATGTGCTAGCTCTATCCCTTTTCCTAGTGTATTCCTGCCACTGTACGTCGTTGCGAGCTCTATTTGGGTTACGCCTGTCCGGAGAAGGCCAGGATGGTATTGAACCAATTTAAGCGTTATCCCAATATTTCGATCAGGGATGTTGCGAAAAAGGCGAAAGTTTCAGTTTGTTTTGTGCAGAAAACAATGAAACGTTCTGGATTACATGTGTACAAGGTCCAGAAGGCACCGAACTGGAGCGATAAACAGAACTCGGTGGCCAAAACTCGTGCAAAAAAACTGTACAGGGAGTGGCTCACAAAACCGTTCTGCATTGTGATGGACGATGAGACCTACATTAAAGGCGACACCAAACAAATGCCAGGACAGGAACCTCTAAGTTGGCCGTTCCGGAGAGTGTACGGAAGAAGAAACTGTCGAAATTCGTCAAAAAAATCCTTTTCTGGCAAGCGATCTGTGGATGTGGCAAAATGAGTCAGCCCTTCATCACCTTTGGGACCGCCAACGGACAAATGTACAAGGACGAATGCCTCCAAAAACGACTTCTGCCTTTCTTGAGATCTCACGATGGCCCGACACTGTTTTGGCATCTTGCCATTATGCCCGGCCCGTCTTAGCCTTGGTACAAAGATAATAATGTAGTTTTGTACAAAAAGACGTCAACCCTTCAAACACTCCGGCCAATGGGCCTTCGCCCAATTGAAAAATTTTGGGCAATCACGAAGGCAATGCTCGTTAAAACTCCAAAACTGATAGAAAATGAACTTGAACTAAAGAAAGTGTGGTTAAAAGTAAGTAAGCAAGTCGGTCCTATCATTGCCCAAAATTTGATGAAAGGGCTCAAGGCAAAGGTGCGGGTATTTGGGTTGGGAGAAGAGGTTCAATAAACCAATGATGTCAACTTAACCATTTAGTAGTGCTTTATTTCCAGAAAGTTTGAAAAGAATCGGGTTCAAGAAATGTTTTAGGTGACCTATTATGTGTGTCCAAATTTCATCGAATACAGTCTTTATAGATAAACTAGCTGAACCCAGTCAGTGCGAGCGCTGCTACGCTTGCAACAAAATGAATGCAAATTTAATAGAACTGGCGCTTTTATGGGTTCTTTTTTTTGGAATGATTTTTTTTTATATTTTCGTTTGCTAATGTGTGAAATTTCTGCAAAATTAAACGAAGGTGTGTTTTCTTAATTATACCGTCAGATCTTAAGTTTCTACCACAGTTTTTCTTTCTGTCAGTTTGAACGTCATTTTCTCTTGCATAACCTTAGATTAACTTCTTATACATATGTAGCACTAAGAGTAACTCAAAAATCCCCCATTCTTGAATATGAACGGGTTCAAAATTGTTTCAGAACATGCTGCTTTCCCCACGAAGTACACATTTTGTGTATTAGTTGCCTGTATAGTTTTCATGTTTGGTTGAAGTTTCTGTTTAATTTGTATGAGAGAACCCAAGGAGAGGGAAGCAGTCTCAAACCACTTTAGAAAAACATCCAGCTTCTAAAGCCCCCACATGACAAATTTGGTTCCAACTGCTTGATTAGTTCTCGAGCTATGCAGAAATTTGTGTCTTATTTTTATCGCCTTTCAGAGGCCCCACATTCCGAATTTGGTTCTATTTTCTTGATTATCTCTCTAGATAGGGGCTATTCATAAACCACGTAGACTTTTCTGGGGGGGAGGGGGGTTTGACCAAAATCTACGCTCCCTACAAAATTCAAAAAATTGTATACAAAAAAGTCTACGCGGGGGGAAGGGAGGGAAGGGGGGGAAGGGGGGTTGAGATTTTCAAGAATGAGTCTACTTGATGTATGCACAGGCCCTTATGCAGAAAATTACGTTTCATTTTTATGGAAGCCCCTTCCCCCCTTCTTTATCCCTTTCAGACAAGAGAGGAGTCTCAAACCACCATAAGAAGCTTTTCCGGTCCCAAAAACCCCTACATACAAATTTTCATAAAAGTAGGAAGAATTCTCATGATTGTTTTAAATTAGTGTTTCAAATTTAACCCCTTCTAATTTTAAATTTAAACCTTTCCCCCCTACCAAAAATAGAAGGGGTTTCGAACTATTGTAGGAACATTTATTGCTTTAAAAATCTCCCCACATATTTCCGACACGTGGGCGCCAAGAACTTCCAAATCCGTCCACCAGGAGCGCCACAGTATGAGCAAAAGTTTGTTCCAATTCTAAATGAAGCAAGCCTTATTACCAATTATTGCGAAATGTTATGATCCACTTTGGTATCTATTTGGTATGGAATTGCTGGATTATCAAATTTTACAGATTTTCCTGAACTTTCAGAAGACCACTAAATGGCCACTCTGAGCTATAAATTGTTCTCCACATCCCTTTACTTCTTACATTTTATGTATAAATGGTTTAAAAAAACGTAGTTCTTTAGGACGAGACCAATTAGTTTTCCATTTTATCAGATGTTCCGGACATTCCAGGGGACCATAAGATGGCCATATCTCGGATATAAAAATTTAGATAGCATATTTGAAATCAGCAACCCAAAATTTCTTGTAAACAGATAACTTAGCTATGTAAAATCTACTTTTAGACTTTTTTCCGCCTTTTGTATGGAATGGAATCACTGGCAGCTGGCAGCGGAAGAAAAGCGAAGACGGCCGACCCCGTGAACGCCAGCAAGTGCAATCCGGTTGCCAAATCCCGCGCCAGAAGTGGTTGGTGCAGCCGAAATGCATCGTAATGGATGACGAGACATACATAAAAGCGGACGCCAAGCAGATTCCCGACCTGGAATTTTTCATCGGCAAGCCCCGCCTGGATGTTCCGGAGAATTTTCGGAAGAAGAAGGTCGACCTATTTGCCAAGAAGTACTTGGTGTGGCAGGCGATCTGTGGGTGAACGAAATTCAACAAGCCGTACATAACCACCGGCACCATAAACAGCCAAATGTATAAAGAAGAATGCCTCCAGAAGCATTGCCCTTCCACCGGTCCAACGGAAGTGAGACTCTATTTTGGCCGGTTGACATCGTACTATTACGCAAAACCAGTGATGGAGTGGTAGGAAGCCAACAAAATTGTTTTTGTGCCGAAGGAGGCAAATCCGCCAAACTCGCCAGAACTTTGCCCAATTAGGACAAGGATTTGAAGTTTGGATGAAAGTGTTTAAGAACGATGGCGCAAGTGTTGCACAAGATTTTATGGGTAGCGTTAAGTCTTACGTGCGGGCATGTAGCCTAAAAGAGGAGGTTGAACAAACCAACTTTGCAAAAACATACACAGAAAAAAATAATAAATTTTAACAAGCGCGTAAAATTTCGCTTCGTTTAATTCCATGCCAAAGGAAGCGTAAACAATGTTTGCATACAATAATGTTTGCAATCTTTCATACAACAGGCTTGATTTAGGCGTTATTTTGCTTAAATTTACATGAAATATCCTATAATGTTCTGCCAAATCTAGCATTCCCTTTATGTGCATTAGATAATGCAGAAAATTCAATGTTTCTTTTTATCTGTGTAGCTAATAAATATTATTATTATTAAATATTATTATCAATCAATAAATATTATTATAACAATTATTTATTCCTTGATAGTTTCATATATTCGACCTAAAATGAATCCATTTCATCTATTGCATTTCTTTCGAGTAAAATTTTTAGTTTGTTAGTTTCTCAGTGAATTGTCCAACACATGAGAGTTAATTTTTTGAACAATCATTATCGTGAGGTCCACCAACATTATTTGTTGTCTGTTAAAACCAAACATTGAATCATTCCAAACTGCTGAAATTAAAAGCCAATTTTCTAGCTACACTTTCAGATAAGTTACTATAGCTTTCGGATAAAGCAATACTAAATTCCCTAGCCAACAACAACAACAACAACAACAACAACAACAAACGCAACCCGATTCAGCACGATTCTCCATAACTGCAAATAGCAATTTAATGAAATCCTAACATCTTCCATTTTTGGACCTCTACTGTGACCAACACCGCCGGCATGGATTGTGTCACTGTTTCCGCTCCAATCCCCCCGAGTGCCAGTGCGTTGCAGCGTTGGTACGATGACCAACTACCAAAAAAACCACTGGGTATCCCCGCGCAGTTGTTGCGTTGTGGTGCGTTTTGTTGGAAAGGTGTTCGTATTAGGGTGGTTCAACTGACGACACTGATTGATCAAATGAAATATATGAACTGCTTTGAGTTCTATAACTTCACACAGAAAAGTTGCGATCACTAACCTAAGTGCGTATTACAAAGCTTGCAACGTAGGCCAAAAAGCGTCAGCACGTTGTTTTCAGGACCTTTTGATCCTGAAAGTTAGGCAAAATAAATCTTCGATTGATTCGTACCGAAGGCAAAAATGCCATTTAATAATAACAATTTTTCTAAAATAATCCCGTTCATCTTAATCTAGAACTATCGTCCTTCCGTATTTTTCTGGAATCGTGTTAATTATTGAGCATTTCTTTGATGGCGAATCAGCTTAGGTGAAAATACTCTCATGAAAGCCAAAAAAAAAATGAGTAGACATGCATTTAAAATAATGCCCAGTGGGTATATTTCTGAACAAGCCCATCGACGGCGGTAGTTTGGACCGCCCTAGTGGGTATGCGCACTCACAGCGGACGCAAAGAGCAATGGCACGATGGAATATGTAGGACACCCCGGAGGGTATGTCGTGTGGTTCAAAACTAGAAAATCATTCCGTTTCCCCGCAATCGGATGGACGCACATAAACATGCACACATACACACAAAACCCAACGGTACACGGTGGAAGGTGTACAGGAAATTCCGCTGGTAAAACATTCGTCGGTACAAGCGTCCAAAAACAGGACGCTCGAAATGAATTAGGGTATAAATAATTGGTTTCCATGTACACCGGGGCAGAAACGATTTCACGTGAATTTTAACGAGCGCGATATTTGACAATTGGGGTCAGCTGGATAGCCGATGTTTCTACAGTGTGTTTGAAAAACTATTGACTTTAAACATATTTTCTTAAATTTCGGATAACTTACCGAACTTCCCTGCCAGTGTTTCGAAGTCCATCTGAATGTCCAAGGGCATCATAAACTGGCCCGTTTCGATTGGTTTCGTCTGTGTTTTTCCCGCGAGCCCCGGGATGGTGTAGAGTCGAAGGGCATCCAACGGCCGTCGCATCGGAAACTGCCATCGCAGGACGTGTTTTCACAGCGAGTGGTTTCGAAATTTATTATGTATTGCGGTCGTGAAACATGTGTGTAATCGAATGATCCGCTTTTTTCTGCTGATTAATTGTTAAACTGGTGAAAATGAGCATTGATGCATTGGTTTGGCTGCAAGCATCGCATGAATGTGGTATATGTATGTCTCGTTTGTGACCCAGCCTGGCCGACGATGGTGGTTTCGAAACGCACATCAACTTGTTGTCTCGGAGCAGTTGGCAGCACATCTCTGGAGTACAATTTAGTCGTTGTTTGTCATTTGAGATTGGTCAATTTGAATAATTCATTTCGCAATGCGAAATTTATACCTTGTGCATGCTTGCAGGAATGGCAGCGAATCGCAAAATGTCTGGCTGTTTCAACGAAAATGAATGCACATTATTGCATGCTGACGAATCACTCGCCGGTAGCTGAACTAAAAGAATGAGTTCGTTTGCATTTCAATATTTTTTCTCATTTATTTTATTCAGCTTGAGCTTAGTTGTGAGTGCAAAAAATGAACTATGGTGGAATGGTCAAATTTGGATTATTTTCATTTATAGTTATTTTTAATAATTTTAGAAAACGTTGGACATGTGAGATATTTAATAGTCGGAATTCTCTTAAACCTCACCATCTTCCTATTTACCTAGTAGGTGGCTTAAATATGCATTCACTGTTATACAAGAGCAGTCAAACTAGCGGCAGGAGTTTAAATTTAAATCGTTGCACAGATAAAAAGAAACATTGAATTTTATGCGTTTTCTAATGCACATAAAGGGAATGCTAGATTTGGCAACAAATAATAGGATTTTTCATGTAAATTGAAGTCAAAAACCGCTTGCATCTAGCCTGTTGAATGACAGATTACAAACATGGTTGTATGATGCATGGAAGATTGCATACAACTTCGTTGTTTACGTCTCCTTTGGCTTGAAATTAAACGAGAGAAAATTTTACGCGCTTGTAAAAATTAATTATTTTTTTCTGTGTGGGCCCCAGTAGACGTGTCGAAAGACTTCGTTAAGTGTGCTGTAAGTAATCGTATTTCGTTTATATTTTCTGTATTTTCTGTAAAATTGCAATATTTTCTGTAAAATTGCCGTTCTTGTATTCGTCAAAATACTGCTTCCTCCTTGCATTCACCCCCACACTGATCCGTGAGAAGGTTACCTTCCAAGTCACTGCACATATCGGATTGTGGTACACAGATAAAAATAAACATTGAATTTTCTGCGTTATCTATTTACGATACCCTGATGCTCCCTCCCTGCCCAATATATATTTAATGTAATGTAGTAATATATTTTATATAGTGAATATAAAACTGATAAAAAATATAGTGAATAATTATTATAATGATATTTAATATAGTAAAGGTGCCGCCACACGGCAGCTATTTCTAGTATATAGTGAGCTATATGTTAGAAAACTATGTAATAGCTCATGGAAACAACTAAACTATGTAGCGATAGCTCAAAGCTATGACTTGCATGCAATAGTTTTACGCTATGATATAGAGCCGTGCCCATTGTCGTGTGTACATTCTAGCGCTAGTTTCTATGCTATAGTAGTAGGCTATGAACTATTCCATCCGGACGGAATAGTTCATAGTTTGTTGGTCAAAGCATTTTGACAGTTCGGTTGAATTTTTTTTCCAGTTTGTGTTTTTGCTGTATATTTTAAGCAAAAATAGACCACGCAAAGAAATTATAATAATAAATAAATAAATTAATTAATAAGAGGGTAAAAACCTCAATATTGAGTTTGAAGGTACAAGACAGACTGATTTATAGAGGCTCCTGATTCTGTTTTTTTCAGCCATATGTGCTACTTTTTAGAGGAGATATTTTTTTTCACTGTTGATAATCATCTCCAAAATTACCGATAATAGAACCTTTCGACAATCGAGACTGCCGTTAATGGAGTCCAACCTGTAGTACGATAAGTGTCCTTTGAAAATCTCTGGAACTTACTCCGTCATAAACACACAGAGCGACTTGAAACTCGTTCTGTTTTGATTTATGAACACAATTTTTGACATAGGACTACGTCATTTTTTCCTATACTGGGTTACAATTTAAAAAAATCGCTTTGCGACCGTCACGAAAAAAGGTCAGGTTTTAGCGTTATTATATCAGTTATTCTTCAAAAGACTTTCAATTTTTTGCACCAATCGATCGGAGATAATTCTACGCATCTATTTCAACGAAGATATCTGTAGATTTCGTTCCACTAACTATTGAAAAATTCATAAATGTTAAGCCTTGTCTTAAAAAGTATATTAACTTCTTCAGGCCTAAGGGGCCATATATGAGCACAGAAGGAAAATGGCTGTATAAAATCACAGACTGGATAAAAGTGTACACTTCCTTTTTTCTGTCTGGGAAATATAAAATCCTTAATATGAAGTAGCTCGGGAAGAACAAATAAATGCCTTTTTAATAGTATAGAGCGTTGTTTTAGAATATTGTACATATGCATACGTTTTATTCTATTTCTGGTGATAAAATTTAAATATGTTTGTATCTTTCTGGGGTGTTCTGGGTTATCCAAAACGTACTTGAATTCAGAATTTCAGATTACAGTTGTAACTATAGCTTTTTGGGCTATATAAAGTAACGCTACGTATTCAAACATTACGAGATAAACTGAGATGATCGGGGTCATCCAAACTGTCCATCAGTTCAAAACATAAGATCTACAGTTGTAATAGTAGCTTTTTGGGCTGCATAAGGTTACCATATGTATCCAAACACATTCAATATTTTTTTTGAAATGTCAATAGTCAATATTTTATAATTTTGTGATCCTCTGGCGTTCAGAACTTAAGATTTACAGTTGTATCAGTATTTTTCAGACAATACACAGCTACAATAAATATGCAAAAATGTTCAATTAATATTTTCATAGGTCAACAAATATTATAGAGCAATATGACATGTTCTGGGTCATCCAAACTTGCCCTTCATTACAAAAGTATTCTGTGGATTCTTTTCGATTGGTTCCGGCGGGCCTCTTTATGCAATCAGTTGAATTGGAAATAGAATCTCCCTGGCCTCTCTGAGTGAATAGTTCCCCGAGGAGCGTAGAATTTACAACTCTCTCGAAAAAAAAATCTGAAGGACTCACACTGCGTGGACTATTAAATACACTCTCTCTGAGGGATGCTCAGATGTCCGTCGCAAAACACGGAATCGAGCAGATGCAATTCCAAAAGCTTTTTCTACAATTCTTCATGCTCGGAACAACCTCTATCAACACCGTTTCGTCTTGGTTGTGGTTTCTACGCATCTCAACATGAAATTATTATGTGTTGATTAAGCGGAAAAGTGTCATCCAAAAAAATAACATATGGAACGGTTTTGGTCCTCGGGACAAGTGGTTTCGGCACATATGGAAGTGTTTTGGGAGGCGAGAGTCTTTCCTGTACATCCACTTTGAAAATGGGCAATCGAAATTTCCCTGAACTTCTGATTAATTTTCCTGAACTTCTCTGAGGAACTTCCCTGAACTTCTTAGGACAGAACTTCCTCGAAATTTTCTAAAGAACTTCCTAAAAGTTCTCTGAAGAACTTCCTAAAAGTTCTATGAAGAACTTCCCAGACGTTTTCTGAAGAACTTCCCCGACGTTTTCTGAAGAACTTCCTCGAAGTTCTCTGAAAAACTTCATTGAAGTTCTTTGAACAACTTCCCAAACGTCCTCTGAAGAACTTCCTAGAAGTTTTCTAAAGAAATTCCCCGAAACTTTCTGAAGGACTTCCCTGAAATTCTTTTCCCTAAAGTTCGTCTGAAGAACTTCTCTGAAATTATTTCCTGAAGTTCGCTGAAAAACTTTCCCGAACTTCTCTGAAGAACTTCCCTAAACTTCTTTGAAGAACATTCCTGAACTTCTCTGAAGAGAACCCCTGAATTTCTCTTAAAAACTTCCCTGAACTTCTCTAAAGAACTTCCCCGAAGTTCTCTGAAAGAAATTCCTAAGCTTTGATATACGCAACAACTGAAGCATTTTATATTCTTTCTCTGTCCATAGCTACTGAACGTGCCCATGACAACATCCTGAATTTATTTTTTTAAATACACATCTGGATATATTTAACCACAAAGAAATTCAATCGTATGTACACCGGAAATAAATATGTAATAGTGCTGCGTTGAAGATTTCTACTACATAGCTACTATCACTTCACATTTCATATATTTTTTTAACAGTTTTTCGAATCTCATAAAACTATGACATAGTTATCTATAACGGCTATATTATAGTTAAATGTAACATAGATTTCAAGCGCCGTGTGGCGGTACCTTAAGTAAATGTAAGAATGATAGTAATAATTCCATTTGTAAACCTGAAAGTTAAGACAATATAGTAGCTATGAGAAAAAAATTGATTCAAACATATTTTACAATAGTTGGAATATCCATGGATGATCTGAAATTATATAGCATATGAAGAATAGTAAACCAAAAATTTCTAAGTGCTGTTCCGTTTCCTTGAATCACAAAAACTTTTTGTAGTGAGTCTCACAGGTACTATAGCAATTTTTATCAAATGAATTTAAATGCAATAATATCATATCATTTAATATCATAACATAAAATAATAAACTTACGTTATAATGTAAAATAAAAATACGAGCAAGCCAGTAAACTATAGTAGAATATCCATAACTTAGCTGGTCATCGAAAGACTTCCTGGAGCTGGTTGAAAGACTTGGAAAAGCTGAAAACAACAAACAATTAGGAGAAATAAATTTTATATAAGCATGAATAATACCAAAAACGTAGATTAAGTAAAACCAGACAAAAAAAAAGTCCGATAACTCTTATTGGTCTGGATCTATAAATGATAATGGGAAACAGGAAAGCAATGATTATAAATTATATAGTTTTGGTGAATAAGGGAAATGCTTTTTTGAGTAGAATTTGTCGTACATAATGCTTCCTACATTTTTTTTTCAGTGAAAATGGCATATAATATAGATAAAATAGCGAAGGGATGTTATAGTATATAATGATAATACCAATTTTAATTGTATTCACATATCTACAGATTGTGATCCTGCTGCAACTGTAGACAGGCCCGCTCATGCACTACTATCCTTAGATAACTTATCATAACCACCGAAAAAACAAAATATATATTCAAAATTATTTAAAAATACGTAGGAGTTCCTTGGATGATCTAAAATTACAAAGAATAGTATATCTACAATATCGATGTGCTGCTGCTAAAGTGGAAAAAATAATTGATGTGATATAACCACAATGGAACTGACTCTTAGCTTCGGGTCCTGGAATCCCTACTGAGCCCTTGCGGTACGTCAAACCGGCCAGTTCAGCGCAAGGGACAAGAATGCTTATCTAGAGTTACACCTAAATTCTTGACCTCTGAAGATAAAGACTGTTTTACGCCTCCTAGTTTAGGATCAATACTGGAGACTGTCCGTTTTTTAATAAAAGGTACCATTGTTGTTTTTGTAGGATTGATATTTAAACCCTCGTTTTTGCACCAAGATAATGTACCCTCGATAATAACATTGTGGATTTGATTCTCTGTTAGTCAGTGATCTACGAGAGGCTATGTAGATGTTTTTGCGGAGAAAGCTGGACTTTGGACTACTAAACCTTGGAAGACTGATTATCGTTTGATGCAAAATTTTAACCCACCTCATTGATGAAGCCACAGCTCTTGTATAGGACAGAACTATCTGTACTTGAGGGCGTTGGACTTATATGACAAAATATAAACCAGCGTATAGAGGTCGAACTTCAAAAAGAATGTAATGACTGCAGATCACAGTCATAGACCTCCAAGAGGCCTGTAAAAAAGGATCAATGATGTTATATCGAACGTCTTATAGGTTTCAATGAGCGATACAAGGGAAACGAGCGACTAAAATATAAGTAGATGTAATGGGGAGCACACTACCATGCTCAGGTGCTTGCGGTTTTTATGCCGTCTCGAATGAACTAAAACGTCTACAGCAAACGTACAGTTTGAAGAGACGTTGATAAAATGAATCACAGCTCTTGTAAATAGTAGCCACTCAATTCACGCTTTTCCATGCCTTCAGTGCAGTTCAGTACCTGCAACGCTACGACTTGAAAGGGGCATGGTTGAAGCTCGTCGTAGTTTATCCTATCGCAACCTGCGAAGCAGTTCCATGTTCCGAGTTTCCAATTGTAGTTTTGAAAATCAGCTTAAGGAAGAGTAATAAGTAATTTGAAGTTGTTTAAACCGACGAGCCAAAACAATTTTCCGTGACTGTAACCATACAGGCAAAAACAGAATTGTAATAAACAAACAACACAAAACCGTCATAGTTGGTTGCAACATCTTGATAGTGACTTAATTGACTCACATTGTTGTTGTTTTAACTGAATTGCAACAAGTGTGCTACCAGGGTAAGAACCGCTTAAGTTTAGGTCTGTTAAAAAGGCATATAATAGAAGCACTGATAGTATTGCTCAATCTCGTTCCAAGCTGCAAAACGAGCGGATTCTGGTTATGGAGTATGGTTAAATTAATTACATCAAAAGAAGAGGAATATACCTACAAGATGCATCTGTAAAAAAATGGACCACAAACTTCCTCACATCTCGAGACAATTACAAACAATCACGTTCCCAGCATCAGATGGGGGAGCAGTGATTTTATCGACTTCTACCTCAATCCAGTTCATTACTCCTGCTACAAGATCTACAGTTCTACTCCATTGGTTTTAATGACCCGTCCATGTCCTTCTTGGCACATCCAACATACAGTCAGATACATGTATAGATCCGGAATCTCATCTGAGGTCGGGAGCCAGGGAACGATGACATGTCATTATCGTGTTCATCATCAACGTCATTCGCTGGTAACTAAGCAAGTTGGGCCTCTCTTCGCTGTTGGTTTTGCGGTCTGCTCTATTGGGAGTTTGGCTCACTCGGTGGTCTCCTCAGTCACATAGTCCGCCCGGTAGACGCAAACGAACGAGAGCAAATAAACGTTGAATTAAAGTCATAACAGTTAGAATTAAACAATAAAATTTAATGATAAGAGCATTACTCTGGGAAATGGGCGGTCGTGAAGTGAGCTCTGGCTGGCAAAAAAGGGAAGCACGGGTTGGATTGTATATTTTAGGGCAGTACATCTGCCGAGTAATATTACCGCTTCCGGTGTGGTGTTCAGGTAGTTCTACCCTTGGTTCTACCTGTGTTCATCTATCATTTCAGTGTGATGGTTTCTGTTCGGATGCTTACGTGGTGGAGATAAGCGCCTCTCTGCTTTGCATCCAATTATCTTTATTGTACAGATTAACGAAACAAGTGCCATTCATTTTCGGATTGAATGAATTCTGTAATCAGTAGGCTGTGAGTTGGAGGAGTAGAATTGAAGGAATTGACGGTGGATTCCGTGCAGAAACGGGAAAATTGAATTTTTGAAAATACGTTTCATAACATCAAAGCTTCGTTTGCTCAAACTTTAAAATTCAATATAGGCTACGACATCTTTTCATTACTAAATTTCTTCCCGGTAATGGTTAAGATGAACCAATTATCAGTTATTACTTTTCTGCAGTGAATAAAAATACAGGATTGTTATGGTTTTGTTACATCACTTTAAAAAGTTTCAACACATAGTTAATATTTAATATTCTAATGTTTCAACACACAGTTCGTTGAAGATAATCATGAGAACTATCCTCATCTTTTATCTATCGGTTTCCTTTTTTCTCTTTATGCTCTAACTACAAATTTGAATTGAGGAGGCATTCATAAAGCTGCATTGCTTTTGTATTGGTACAGTAATCATCAATGTGAATCATTTACATTCTTCTTTTCAAATTTACTTTGCGCAACACTAAGCTTAGTTCATACAATTTATTTAGATATGACAAGAATGTCTCATTCAGTCACTGGGTGTGAATTATGCGGAGATGTTAAGTCAGCAGTAAGAAGAGCGGCAATACCATGCTCTAGATCCATCCATGTTTTGGGATTGGATATTTTCTCGGCTTCCCTAGGCATATAGCATCTACATGAATGTCACACAGAATAGAAATGATAGTATTGGCTTTCTCAGTAAATGACTTTGGGCTCATACAACATTAAGCGAAGAAACAAGCTCTGTTCAAGTTTGCATGGTAGACTTTGAATTGGTAACAAAAATGAACGGAAATTTGAAGGTTAAACCAGATCATGCAAATTATTATCGAATGGAAGATGGAACCGGAATTTCATCATGTCATAGAAACAAAATCGAATAAATGATCGATTGCTTCATATGACCAGTTTGTTTTTGAGTAATCTATATATGAATATTAAACAGAGTGGCATACATAAGACCGCGCATAACTCGAGAACGGATCAGTTGCCTTTTTTGTGTTCTATTCGGCTACGCCCAAGAAACAATAAAAAAAAAAGAAAAAGACAAATTTATAGGCAAAATTAAAACTTCGAAAATGACAGGTCTTCAACACATACAGGGGAAATACAAAATGATCGGGACAGGCAAATTCTTGATCAACTTGGAGTGCTCGAACTGAATGCAATATTATCCAATTTAATTACGCCAAATAGCTTTCGACTGGAAAATTAATTTAGTTTTATATCTTGGTAACATGATTGGTTAAGGCCCCCGGACACCGTAGTTGTTCCGGGTTTCCGGAGAAGTTTTTCTCACATATTGAATTTGTAATGAGATTTTGTACAAGATGCCGTTGTCAAATTTTTAAGCAAACACACGTAACGACAAAATATTTATCAAGCGATTGATATGTCGATTACAAGAATCTGCCTTAAATTGACTGAGATATGGCAATTTCCTTTAAACAGGTTCTGATAAAGGGTCCTGGATGCGGTTAAATCTTTATTTTTACAAGCTCTTTCTTCTTGGTTTTTCATCACAAACCTTATTATAAACTTAAAGTGGATCCTTGACCATATTGGCCACTCCCGGAACCACCAGAACGTTTCCGGGGGAACCTGTAATAGGGACCAGTTAGACATTTATCCCAAAACATAACGTGCGGCAGCTCTATCTTCATGATCTATATATATAAAACAAAGTGGCATACGTAAGACCGCGCATAACTCGAGAACGGATCGTCCGATTTAAGTTGTCTTTTCTGTGTTGTGTTTGGCTGCGCCCAAGGAACATTTATAAATAAAAATAGTTGAACAAATTTATGGGGAAAATGAAAACTTCGAAATGATAGATTTTCAATACATTATGTATGGTATTTTTTCGTTTTGATCGAGTTATCCTTGACATGCAGCGGAGTTGACAGGTGTCCTTATTATTCTGCTTCTAGAGTCGTTTCGGACTGTGGGTGATCTACTATGTGCGACATATCGAGAGGCCTGTCGGCGGTTGTAATTGTTAGAAAACGACACACATTGGGATACAACACATTTCAATGCTATTGTTACTGTACCTGGAATCAAATTCGTACCCTGTTTGCGATCATCATCTCGACAGTTTTCCATCAAATGTAGTCGAATTGTGGAATAAATACAAGGATGACATGGTTGATTAAATTTTACATCGAGTTCGCACAACAACTGTGAATTACGAGCTGGAAATTAACAATAAGATGCGCAACTAGGCGCTGATTTTGGTTGAATACATGTGTTTACTCATGTGCGGCAGTGACTCCTAACCAAGAGAACGTATACGACACTTTGGTGAAAGCGATTGACGACTGAAATGGAGGTGTGTTCTTCATCAATGTACCTGGCGGAACTTGCAAAAAGTACCTTATTTCATTACTATTGGCTTGGGTTCGCCCATGATCAGATATTGCGGTGGCGGTTGCCTCTTCAGGGATTGCAGCCACATTGTTGGAAGGCGGTCGAACGGCTCAATCTGCGTTGGAGCTGCCGTTGAATCTACAACTGACAGACGAATCCACATGCAACATCTCGAAGAATTCGGCAAGGACGAAAGTGTTGCAGTGTTGTAAGATCCTCATCTGGGACGAATCCACAAACGAGCATTGGAGGCACTCGATCGAACTATGCAAGATCTGCGCAGTAAATTGAGACCTTTTGGAGGCGCAATGCTTTTGTTGCCAGGTGATTCTCGACAACCACTGCCTGTCATTTCACAAGCCTCAAGCTTTCGTATTTGGGGCGATACGTAAAGAAGCGACAGTTGGCGAGATATATGTGAGTTACCGTGCAAAACGATCCGTGTGCCGAGATTTTTTCGAATCAATTGTTGGCGATTGGCAATGGATTGATTTCGTTCCCGCCGAATGTCTGCTATTCACAACGACGAAAGAGCAACTCATAACGAGTGTTTTCCAAACACCAGCCAGAATAATGAGAACCACGATTGACGAAAGATGCATTTCATAATTCAAAATGTGATTCATGGACAATTGCATTCATTCAACTGAATTGATAGTGTGACTAATCCGGACGAAATAACCAATTATCCAACAAAATTCCTGAGTTCATTCGATTTACCAGGATTAACACAATATAATTTACGACTGAAGATTGGATCTGTTATCATCATGCTACAGAATCTCAATCAATCGAAATTGTGTGGTGGAACAAGATTGGTCGTTAACTCAAGAATAATGTCATTCAAGCAATGATACTCAAAGGCAAATTCAAGGGCGAGGAAGTGCCCAAGAATTCTACTTATTTCAAACGATTTACCTGTTGAGTTCAAACAAATACAATTTCCGGTTCGCCTGTAATTCACCATGACAATCAATCAACCACAAAGTCAATCTTTGGAAGTGTGCGGTATTAATCTCGAATGCACATGCTTTTGGCACTGTTGTTCATTAATCTTTGTTTATTTATAATGGATAATGGAACAAAAAATGAAGTCTACCACAAAGCACTGAATTGAAAAAGCGCAAAATTCTGTCAACCTCTACAATCATGTAAATAAAGCATATAAATTCAAACAAATTCGAAAATTGTTTCATTCAATCAATATCTAAAATTCAAGTTTCGTAATCTGTTATAGATCGCGAATGAACGATAAAAAAATTGAGGTGATAAGCAAGCCAAGTCTGGCTTAAAGTAACTTAAAAATAAAATTATCATGAATATTCGAAATTATTTGAATCCTAAAATCGATTAACGCGGAACAAAGTTCGCCGGGTCAGCTAGTTTTTCATAAATATGATATTGATAAACTTCAGAAAGCCATTGGATACATTGATCACTCCCGCAACATTTTTGAGGGAACCTATAGTAAGGATTAATTACGATTTTACCACAAAATATGGACTATAAGATTAACGGGCTAGCCGGATCCAGCTTCCTGTTACTCTGGAAGTCAATTTATTTAGCTTTGGTTCGGATAAGTAAGCTATAATTCAATTGAGTATAGGAAGAGAAAGTTTTATTAGTAGAGAGTTGGTCCTCCATGCGCTTCCAGGACGGCTTCAATCCTCCTTGGAATGGAGCTGTAGGGGGTTTGAATTACGTCCAGTAGTATTCCAGGGGCAATGGCCAATTATGTTACCGAGATATAAAACTGCATTAGTTTTCCAGTCGAATGCTTCTTGGCGAAATTAAATCGGATAATATTTTATGAAGTTTGAGCACTACAAAGTTGCTCAAAAATGTGCCTGTTCCAACCATTTTGTCTATCCTCTGTATTTATGGTATGGTTTTTTTATTTCTTTTGATCGAGTTATCCTTGGCATGGATCGTAGATGGCGTTGATAGTCCACCTGACATTGTGCAATTTCACAGGAGTCCTTATTATTCTGCTGTTGGTACAGGTGATGCTGCATTCCAATTACTTTTTGAGCGTTAATTATTAGACTATGAATAAACTGTACTATTTGTGAACGATCACTCAAGTGAAGCTCAGCGTGATTTCGATAATTTCGGAGATATTTGTGCAATCAGGGAGGTAATGCATTCAATTTGGTAGCGTTGATATGTCTAAACTGACGAAAAATCAAAACAATCCGAATATGTGCTTCAGTCTTTTTGCACTTTTCTACGTACACGATGAAATCATCGGATGAAATCAACGCTTGCCTTAAGCTTACAAATATATGACAATATGCTACAATTGACGATAAATATGCGAGTTGCCTTGCAAAACGATCCGTCTACCGAGATTTTCTCGAATCAATTGTTGGCGATTGGCAATGGAGAAGTACCAGTTGACGTTCCCGCCGAATTTCTGTCATTTCACAACGACGAAAGAGGAACTCATTACGAGTGTTTTCCCAAACATTGTCCAGAATTATAAGAACCATGATTGGTTGAGTGCACGTGCGATTTTGGTAGCGAAGAATAAGGATGTCGAGGATTTGAATTTTGTAATCTATTATCGATCGCGAATGAGCTATCATAAAATTGACGTGACAAACAAGTAAAGTCTGGCTTGCAGATACTCACGCAAAAAAGTAAATCATGAATGCTCGGAATTATGTAAATCATAAAATCGGATAGAGCGGAACAAAGTTCGTTGGGTCAGCTGATAAAATAATTTTGATTGATTGTTTTATATTTACGTGATTTAATAAACGATCTGAGTAATTAAAATTCCATTTTATTATTTAACATTTATTTGCTTATTTATATCTTCAAGAAATACTTGAACAAAATGGTTAAACATCAGTGATTTTTTCAAAACTTGCCATAAGACAATACCAAGTACCTCTCAAGTATTCTCAGGTATTCAAAATAACAAGTTTTGTTATTCGAGAGATATTTTGCTTGCAATTCTTAGGTATTTTGCTTAGGTATTTTACCTCTTAGTCTGAGCTCTTTAATACCAGTTAAAGGCCAGTTATCAAGATCAAAATTAGGTATTCATATGTTGTTGTCTCTTGCTCGGGTACTCGAGCAGGATCGAATAACTCGATAACTGGCCTTGGTATTTATGAGCTCTGATTAAGAGATAAGATACCTGAGGATAATACCAAATTGAGGTAAGACAATAACAAAATAGTACCTCTAAGGTATTCCCAGATATCCGAAATAATAAGTTTTGTTTTTCGAGAGATATTTTACTTAAATTCTTAGGTATTTTGCCTCTTGATCTGAGCTCTTCAATACCAAGGCCAGTTATCAAGATCAAAATTAGGCATTCATATGCTATTGTCTCCTGCTCGGGTAGTATTGAATCAACGGATACCTCATTGGGATACTTACACGAGCAGAACCGAATAACTTGATAACTGGCCTTGGTATTTATGAGCTCAGATTAAGAGGTAAAATACCTGAAGATAATACCATAAAATTGTTCCAACAATGTTATGCGAATACCAAACTGAGGCAAGACAATACCAAAACAGTACCTCTCAGGTGTTCCCAGGTATCCGAAATAACAAGTTTTGCTATTCGAGAGATATTTTGCTTGCAATTCTTAGGTATTTTGCCTCTTGATCTGAGCTCTTCAATCCCAAGGCCAGTTATCAAGATCAAAATTAGGCATTCATATGCTATTGTCTCCTGCTCGGGTACCTGAGCAGGATCGAGTAACTCGATAACTGGACATGGTATTTAGGAGCTCAGATTAAGAGGTAAAATACCTGAAGATAATACCAGAAAATTGTTCCAACAATGTTATGCGAATACCAAACTGAGGTAAGACAATACCAAAGCAGTACCTCTAAGGTATTCCAAGGTACCCGAAATAACAAGTTTTGGTATTCGAGAGATATTTTGCTTGCAATTCTTAGGTATTTTGCTCAGGTATTTTACCTCTTAATCTGAGCTTTTTAATACTAAGGCCAGTTATCTAGATCAAAATTAGGTATTCACGTGCTATTGTCTCCTGTTCGGGTAGTGATACATGTAGCAACTGAGAACTGTCCAGTGTAAACTTTTCTTGTACAAACGAAGGCGGATCTGGTGGGGACCCGATGATGGGTGATCTCCCCGTACAAACCAGCAAATTTATCTTCTTCTAGAACCGAATTCTTCACAGGAGTGCGCTGCATTTGAAACACTTTCAGTAAAATTTAAGCAGTCCGGAGAGCTAAAATTTGCACTGCCCTCGAGAAAGTGATCTAAAAACATGATCAAGTTGTATTTTTCACGAAAATTTCACTCTTCTAGGTGTAAGATGAATAAAGTAAATAATCAAAACAACTGAAAGCGTACCTTCGATTCTCCGGCTTGTTTGTTTCAAATAAATCTGGATCTCCTAATCGTAAGCTATATCCGATTCGGTCCTAAACACTGCACACGGCCTTTTTATTCGCATAATTGATCGCAAAACCGCGGCCTTTCGTTTTTTAGTTTGAAACGGCATTTTTATGTCGTTTATTCACAACAGATGATTTGTTTTTGAATACATTTGTTTTTCATCTCGTTATCATGGTAATCATGAAAAGTGTTGTCGATATGAAGTTTTATTTATTTTTACCTCAAAATAAAAGTTAACGTTTTATCAATTATTTCAAGTCATATATATCAAAACATCAAAACTTGTTAAATTTCAATGATAAGTATCACCTCAAAATTGAATTAGACTTGAGTTTTTTATTTAATTTGGTATCTTTTCGTTCAGTATCAACTGACATCACTAGATTTAATGATTAATGATCTTCCACCCTTACTATTGTCTACACAGTGTACGATTGACTGCAAATCAAAATCGAAAGAGCCATTTCAACATTGAGAGTAAATTTAATATATTAGTACATATATTACAGTTTGTGACATGATAAATGTTTCGAGCAGTAGTTTATCCAATAACTCGTGTGGTGATATGGCGTTTGAACTATGTGTGTTTTATGGTTTACAGAAACATTCATAAAAAAATAAGACCACAAAGAAGAAGAACATGGTGTGGTAAAAGAAGAACGGAGCCATAAAATAAGCAATATTGTGAATTCTCAACTCCAATTTTTGGTGAAATTATTAGGTCAGAGGCTCTGCAACAATGTGGTATGACCAGGAATGTATTAAGTCGTAGAGATTGGTTATTTTTTTTAGTTTTGTAGAATATTATCTCTTATTACACATAGGATATATGTCCCATACCTTAGCCTAATATGCAGCGTTCGGTCATTTTTTTCTCTGTTACTCATAAAGTAATTTCTTACGCCACATGGCTTTTCCCCATTCCAATAAGATGTTAAATCAGTAGGAATGATATCAATAAATAATTAAATAAATGAATTGAGGTACAAACGGCATTCAACTAGTTATTTGCTTGCAAAGATATACTTAAAAGAAGCTTTTTTATTTTAAGCTACGACAAACTAAACAACTAATTTTATCAAGGCGAAATCTTTCGAAGAATATGGATGTAATGTCGGTCTATAAGTTCCAAATTGGGTCTATTCGTGGATGTCACTTCATCCCATTTGGATTGTTTTTTATTAAATGCAATTATCGGGTGATTTTTTTCCTGAATTTATTATTTTAGGCAAAGCCCGCTATTTTCACTCTACAGAACAACAAAAATTTCTAAACAAACTTAAATAAAACTGCTTTAAAACACTTTAAAAAAAATTTCACGAATAGTTATTCAGCCATTCAATAATGAAAACATTTTTATTCACACTAAACAGATTGTGCTCCTGTGCTTCGTGTTTACATGAGTCATTTAAAAAACAAACATATATTTCCATTGTAAATTTTACCAGTAAGATCATTTTTACTACGTTATTGATAAAATAGGCCACAGTTAGGAACATAGAAAAAAAAATGTCCCTTACATTGGGTCTTACGGTTTTCTTGTTAAATCATTGTTATTTTATCTAGGAAAACAATAAGTTTTTAACGTATGACTTTTGCCTGTAAATCTAGGCTGAATTGCTAGAACGGTTCAATTTGGTCAATTTTAGATTATCCAAAGACCGCGGTGATAATCGGTTCAGCTTAACCAGTGATGTCATGATGTTTAATAATTTGATTAAATCAAAAATTACGCGGATTTGAGCAAGTAGAAATTGGTTAATTATATCTCAATTGCCTTGAAATTCATCGGTGAGCATGATAGCAACATGATTATGTTCATTATAGCTGAATAAATGACATATTTAGTACATAGGCCAAGTGAAGGAGCTAGGCTAACATTACATCCCGTTACCCTACTTCCAAACATTTCGTTAATGATTTTGAAAATTATGAACACAATATGAAGTCTTAACCTGAAGTTTTCTTCACAGATGTCTTCACGTAAGAACTCCAGCTTATTGAAACATGTTTTTACATGAGATGTTTGAAGAAACAAGACATCTATAGTAGTAAAATATGCTTTTATTTATCAGTTTTTTGTCGTATAAACTAACTTTACAGATTAAGTGTTTCAGCCCAATGGGCTCTTCAGCTTTGTTAATGAATTGTTTGTGTTTGGTGTGTTTAGTGTGTTTATGTTTTACATGAAATTGTCAGTGCAGCCCTTGGGGCATTGTTTGTTAAAATTTGATAACCTACCTAATCTACAACTAAAACTACAATTGGAAAATCCTAGGGTGGGGAACCAGATTCCTGATGATCTGGTGATCCGATGTCAGGCAGCGTGCCCTGTACCGATTGATAGACTCACTAAGGCGATCGTCGAGCATTTTTATCTCGGCCAGACGGTGGACCTCAGATGTTCTTGTCCTCGGAGGGGTGTTCATTATCATCCTGAGGAACTTGTTTTGTACTCTCTGAAGTTTCAGGAGATGTGTTTTTGCACAACTCTCCCAGATTGGCATTGCATACTCGATGACCGGAAGTATAATTTGCTTGTAGACAGCAAGCTTATTTTTAAGGGATAATGTAGACCTTCTGTTGATCAATGGGTACAGTAGTTTCAACAGAGTATCACATTTTGTGACAGTTTTGTCAACCTGATCCCTGAAAATAAGCTTGCTGTCTAGAGTGACACCAAGATAGACAGCTGATTTGGTCCATTCCACCGTTGTGTTGTTCAGGCTTATTTTACAATTCTCAGGCGGGACAAGTCTGGGAGAGTTAGAATGTGGAAACAGGATGACCTGGGTTTTCGCTGCGTTGATACAAATCTTCCATTCAGTGAAGTATTCTGACAGAACATTCAGGCTTCGCTGCAGTTTCGCGGCAAGCGCTCTTATTACTCTACCATTGTGGACGACTGCGGTATCATCGGCGAACAACGACAGAGATCCATTTTCAGGGAGCGGCGGTATATCCGAGGTGAATAGATTGAACAGAAGTGGACCTAATATACTTCCCTGCGGAACACCGGCGGAGATCTCCTGACTACCGGAAACTGCACCATGCAACGAACACGGAATGTCCTGTCAGAGATACATTTTAATAATCTTGACCAGGAAGATTGAAGATTGTATCGCTTGAGCTTGTACACCAAGCCATCATGCCACACATTATCGAAGGCCTTCTCGATATCGAGAAGGGCCATAGCGGATGTTTTCGAAACAGACTTGTTCCGCCTGAGGATGTTCATGACTCGATTAAGTTGATGGACTGTTGAGCGACCATATCGGAAACCGAACTGCTCATCCAACAGGATATTGAGCTCGTCAGCAGATGTTAGGAGCCGACGGTGGATCGCTTTCTCAAACAGTTTAGATAGACCTGAGAGAAGGCTGATTGGTCTGTAGCTTCGGAACATGAAGGATCTTTCCCAGGTTTCCGAATGGGGATGACTTTGGCTGACTTCCAGCACGCTGGGAAGAAGCAAGACGGAGGCATTGGTTAAACACCACCGCCAGATGGTTGTAAAACTGGGGGCTCAATTGCTTGAGCTCCAAGTTCATGATGTTGTCGAAACCGGGGCCTTCATGTTCTTAGAGGTCTTGATATAAGTCAACAATTCGTCAGCTGAGATCTCCAAATCTTCGGAGAAGTCGTTAGGACTTTGATCGATGTTAGTTATAAGCGCGCTAACGGTAGCTTCGTGTGGACTGACGATGTTTTGACCGAGATTGTGAGAGCTGACGAAGTGTTTACTTATCTCATCAGCCTTCTCTGCAGGTGTTACCAACCGATCCCTTGAGTCATTGACGTCTAGTGGGATCAACGGTGGAATGGACCTGCTTAGTTTTCAAAATTTTCTGTCATCTTCCAGAACGGCTTAGCACAATCTGGGAGAGAGCGAATTTTTTCAGAGAAATCATTATTTCTAAGGTCCACCATTCTGGCCTTGATAATTTTGGTCACTCGATTAGCAGTGACGTTTGAGCGTTGGCAAACCAGTTCGCTGGTATTGCCTTCGAATGGCGTTTCGCAGTTGTATTAAATCTTTAGTGGGTCTATCAATGGTCACAGAGTCACTCACCTGATCAATCACCGGTACATGTTGCTCCCGGGCCTGGGAGATCGTTTGCTCGATGCTCTGCAGCTGTCGTTCGATGTCATCAACCGAATCAAGGCGCATGTCGAAATCGATATTGTCATCCACGTGTTGTCGGAACCTCTCCCAACTGGCGCGATGGTAGTTCCGTCTGGTGATTCGATGCCGAGTTGACCGAGGAGCCAACTTCGGCCACCACCGGATAGTGGTCCGAGCTGAGCTCCTGGTGTACGATCGGCTGGGCGATGTTGTTCCCATGTTGGTGAGAAAGATGTCGATTGTCGAATGGACCCCGGATCGGCTCAACCGGGTGGGAGTATCCGGGCCCAGGACGGTGTAATGTCCCTCTTCCAGGTCTTCCTGCAAAGTTATTCCGTTCCGATTCCGCCGGGTGTTCCCCAGGCTTCGTGTTTCGCATTAAGGTCGCCGGCGATGATGAACTGCCCCTGCCTCCGAGTTAGCTTACGGATGTCGTTTCGTAGGGCCGTTGTTGTTCCGTTGTTGGTACTGGCTTGCTTGGGACAATAGGCCGCGATGATGGTGATTGGGCCGACGGCAGTTTCGACTTCGACTCCGATGGCTTCGATAGTCTGCAGCTGAAAGCTCGGAAGCAGATTGCAGTTGATGTTGTAGCGCAGGGCGATCGCGACTCCTCCTCCACTAGGGCCGCTACGATCAAGTCGCACAATCCGGTATCCTGGGATAATAACGGTGAGTTCGGGCTTGAGGTGTGTCTCGGTGACGATGGCGATGTCGATGGCCTTCCTGTTAAGGAAGTCACCGAGCTCAACGGTTTTGTTCCGGATGGAACAAGCATTCCAATTTACGATGTTGATGGAGCGATTATGGTCCATATTTAAAAATGAACGTCATCGTCACGGATGTGGCGGCTTTGAGCTGTTCCTCCCTGGAGCGGCAGGAACGTAGTTGGCGATAGAGCTTTGCACGAACTCCACCATTTGCTCCGAGTTGTAGAGCTGTCCATCGACGGGTGGTTGCGTGAAGGTACTGCGACTCGCATTGCCCCAGCCGGGAGGAGGAGTCGGGTTGGGGCGCGGCGGCTGCCGCGAAACGATGATGGACCGAAGCTGACGGGCGGTTTGCTTGGCGGTGATTCAATGGGATCGGCGGTAGGTTTGGCACCTGATACCGAAGTGACGGGAAATTTTCCTCGTTCATCGGAGGTGGTGGACGGCGTTGAGCAGGCCGAGACTTGGTAGATGACTTCTTGCGGATCGCCAAAAATTCAGCACGTTTGGGGCAGGTACGATTGCTGCTCTCATGGTTTGCGCCACAATTTGCGCACTTCAGTACCGCACCTTCTTCCATCGGGGCACAATCGTTGGTACTGTGGGCTCCGGCACACTTGCCACATCGCGGCTTCATGTGGCAGTTGCGAGTTCCATGGCCGAACGCAAGGCAGTTGCCACATTGCGTCACGTCGTGCTGTCGCGGACGATACCGGTCCCACTCGACGATGACGTCGAAAAGGGCCCGTGTTTTCATCAGCTCCGCCATCGGGACAGATCCCTTCTCAAGGTGGACCAGATAGAGTTGGTCCCGGTAGTTACCGTGTTGCTGGCGCCTGATGGGAAACACCTTCTGAGGCTTTAGTGCCGCCGCTTGCAGCTCTGCGAAGATTGACCCTGGTGTGAGTTCTGGAAGGCCACGCAGAATCACCTTCAATGGCTTGCTTCCGGGCGCGTCGTGAGTGTAGAACTCGTGTTTTTTCGCGACTAGGTGAACGCCGACAGCACGGTAGTCAGCCTCCGTCGAGCACATCACCTTAATTCCATTACTGCACAGCTTGTACAGCGGATGGATTTTGATAGCTGCAAGCTCGGTCCTGAGTGCAGCAATGTCCTTCAATGTGGTAAAGAGCGGGGGGACCTTCACCTTCTTCGGCACCTCCTGGATCGGAAGCACGGCGAATTGATTGCTTGCTAGTAGACGAGCGTTGCGATCCACTGGATCGGCGTCATCGCAGGCGCAGCCGCTTGGAGCTGCCCGGTTGCGGTAATGTTTCGGGAGCGGATGTCACCGTTGGTCGATTTTTTCGACCCATTGCCACAGCAATAGGTCGAGCGGGAAATGTATCCGAACTTTGAAGCACTTTTTTCTGCTTTGCCACCACCAAAAGATGAGCAAGCGCAGGCGATAGGTTGTGAACCGAACACGCAATCGCGAGAAAGCGGGCGAGGGGAAAAAACGGGAGAAAAAACTTTTACTGCGAGGGTGCGAAAAACACGACCGATCGTGTCGCTTGGTAAAACTGGAATGAAACAAGACATCTTGGAAAAACGAACGTTTTATCGAACCCATCAAACCCATCAAAGCAACCAACCTAGTTTTCCTCCATTCATAAACAGTCCATAACAACCTCCGACGAGTGCAACCCTTCAGTCCCCGGAACAAACATGGAGCACGGTAGTTCAATTCCAACAGAAGCAGCAGCAGCACCAGAAGAGCCCTGCTGGGTGGCCGGGACGCGTAACAGTAGAGACAACAATAAATCTGAGTGGATTCTATTTTTCTCATCGTTGGGAAGGTATTAGGTAGGTACGTACTCTCAAAGCCATCGACGAGGGCCAGCTCAAACGAAGGGAGGAAGTAAATCATTTCCAATTCTGTAAAATGGAGCTCCCATATGATGCTAATGCTGTTTACTTTCAACCTAGTCGGTTGTGCGTGTGAGCTCTTGCTGGGGGCTTCTCAACATTGACGACAACGGCAGAGGGGCAGATGGCGGTGGCGGGAGGGTTTTTTTGTGTATGTTTGGTTGTGCATATAGAGTGGCAAAATTTATTCCGATAATAAAAGTGGGAAAATGTAATTTTCGATTTTTTTTTGTCCTTGCGCCGCTGTTGCTCGTTGCCAGTCGTTTCCATTGGTAAACACATTTGTCAGCACAAGCAATTCAAATCGGGTATAAATATTTAGAGGGTGCTTATGAGTGGTTCGGAATGGCTCGTTTGCAGCCCAAATTGATATTTAGAGACTGTTGGGGGAATTATGGGTTTTGAAAATCCAACTCGCAGTCGAAGTGCAAATCGGTGTCAATACCAAAATGATGCTTTATTTTGCTCGAGTGTATATCAATCACCCGATAAGGAATTATTTTTCCGACTGAAGATGGACATTCGAGCTCCATTGCCAAGGGAAGCCATTATGCGGAATCTGCTGACACGGACACTTCTGCAGCAAGCAACCTTGCTCTAGGAGATCTTTGAAGAGGAAAAAGAAATGGTGGACAATTTTTTTTTCGGTAAGAAAAATCATGTTTCCGAAACACTCTCACGTGTCACGAGTTGCGATGAATAGTGACTTCTGAGCTCGATCCATTCCCGGAAGGCTGACATCATTCCTCCACATATCGTATCGCATTCAGGAGATACATACATCTAACAAGAAAAAGGAGAACGCCAACACTTGTTCATAACTGCCAACGGGCATCAGGACAGTTACGAGGACGATGATGACGCCCGGAACGGCCAGTCGGCATCGAAATTAAAGTGACACCAAAAAGCACAAATATCAAACATTCATGAGTGTATGACAAATGGACTAGAAACAGAGAGTCGGAAAAAAGTGGCCCATTTCTGGCTTGGTTGAGCTGAAATTCACGGCAGACAAATACGGTGAAGACGACGAGGCGCTGCTTCCGGGCACGTATGGCCATTCACGCTCCAGAATCCCCCAAAGTGCGATCCCTATTTGGGATTGAGTTGATATGTCCTTGGGGTGAGTATAATAAAGCGCCTTTCTGAAAAAAATCCTACTTAATGATGCCAAACCTGCTTCCAACAGAGTATCGTCATTCCCCATGCCCCCAACCACATAGGTAGGCTGCAGATCTTTATGCGAGATGGCAATAATGTTTGCACAGAGATGGATAGCAATTTTTATTTATTCACGAAAAATCTTCATCCCAGAAGATGGCTGGGCGCAAACGGAAGGCCGGAGCACATGACAAGTCCTACGCGCTCACTCGTTCTATCCTTCCTATGTGTGTAACGAAGGATGGATTGTAGAAGCCAACGAAATACAGCGGGTTGGTTTCGAGGAAATTGCTCCGGTGAGGGTAATGGATATGAATGCTACTGCCTCTGATGGCCGCCATGTGCTCGGTTCATACGTGAGTGTTCACATCTCTTCAGGAGAAATGTCATTGCAAGCGCCGCCGTTTACATTTTTGATGGTGAAAATTGAGCAAACATTTTAAGAGTAAAAAGTATTACGCAAGAGATTTGATAGTAGCCTTCGTTGTGCTTTGGTAAGAAATTATTTACTTACCACTCTCATCGATTGCGTGTACAGTGTTCTGGGGGAAAGGATTTTTTTTTATCTTTTTTTGAAGTTTGTGCGAGTTTTCTTTATTTTAGAAAGACTTTTAATGATGCATCTAATCATAGTACAGGGTGCGGCAGGCAAAAATGCGGAAATGTTTGGTATTTCTTTCACATCCCATTTTCAACTACACAATTAGAAATTATGAATATTTCACGAGGCATAATTTGCCTTTGACTTACGTGAAGGAACGCATACAAAGATTGAATATTAACATATCAAACTGAACAATGCATAAGGTCCTAAGTAAGATTGAGAGATTCTCTTTGTCGACTTGATCTTTGGTTAATAACTTGTCTATTAAACGATTTGCTGATGTTTTTGACGTATTGGATCCCTAATCACACTTCATATTACCGTATTGTATGTTGAAAATAGATGAACATATTTTTACAAAGCCGTAGGAACGCAAAGAGAAAGTCGACAAATAAAGTCTCCCAATGTTACTTAGGACGGTTTTCGCGTCAACTCGAACCAATGTTGGCAGCACCTTATCAGATTACAAGGATTTTCTGGGTGTGTAGACCATGACTAGATAAGCCACTTTGCATACTTAGTTTCTCCATTTTTTTTTTTCTAGACGGTCTTTTGAAAAGGGCTAAACTTTTTTTTATCGATTTTTTTCCAATGTGTTTGATAAAAAATGATTACTCCTACAAAAAATTTTTGTTTGAGTGGTGATAATCAATAAGTCAAGTTTTAAGAAAAAACTATTGAAAAATATCCATGCGTGAATATGCGTGCTTCGCTTTGTCTCACATCACAAATTAAGTTTCATTGCATTTTGAGATGACTACATAGTCGTATAACCTTCACTGGTTTAGGTTTTGATAAAAAAATACACTGAAAAAAAAATCAATGGGGCATGAAAAAGTTTTTGTTTCCTTGGTGGGTGTTGGCCAAATTTGGATTTTTCAGATATAATCCTAAATAGGTTATAGAGTATTTTTCATACGTCCAGTAACCTTACGTCCATGCTCCCTCACAATATTTTCTATTGTGAAGCGTCCAACTCAATGGGTAAATTGAACTGAAGGTGAATTTGCAAGAAGGGGAACTTGGAGTAGAGCACACGTACCCACTGGTTGACACTAAATATTGGCCAACGTGCTTTTGCACATTTGTTTAAGGATTTGTTAAGCGACACAAGTTTTCAAATCCAAAGCTCGAATGCCGTACTGCATCAGTGCATAGACTTTTTGTTAATGAATCTGGACACTTTTCAAACCACAAACTAGCATGCAGTTATGAGCTTGTAAATTTATAATAGCATATTAGTGATAAATTTGAGAGGATTCATCGATTTCTTTTACAATTTTTTTTTGTAACATTCCACCCACTCTTATGTTAGGCGGTGGTATTCTTTCGTGATATCGGATCGGTAGATTTACAGTTAGGTTATAAAGAGCACCTGAGCCGCAGAAAAACTTTCAGATGATTTGTTTATAGATCAAACAAATAATTAACCTTCAAACATTATATGTAATCAGTAACAATGAAGGGTGACAGTGATAGTATAGACCAATAAAACTTCAAGATTAAGGGGCTATTAAGTAGAACATCCATCTGAGTTCATCTGATAGAGCTCGAATGGGCTTCAGCTTAATAAACAACTGGGTATTATAGTCATTTGTTCAATGACTTCTTTTTCACTATTCTCGTAAGATGACCATTTCAGCCAATAGTGTCCAGCACATAGTTATAATCAATCATCGACAGCCCACAACAATAACTTTTAGTATCTTTGCAGAGCAATGACTTAGCTTTTTAACCATCCGGGGAAATGAAAGGATTCTACTTATATCTTTGTTCTCAATTCTGTTTCTTGTTAGGCAACAAATAATTTATTTCTACCAAATTTTGAAGACAGTATCTTATATCCTGTTTTATTTTGTCTATTTTGTTTTGTTTGGTTTTTTGTTATGCTCGTCTCTTTGCAGTCACAATTCAAGGTAACTCCTTCTAACTAATTGTTTCTTATCAATCTCCACCTATCTTTAACCATCTAGGTGCAGATCGGCGTTTGGAGCTAATCAATAACAATAACAATTTTTATTTTTTCCCAGCAGAAACGTTTGGGTTTGATGAAGTATTGGGTTTGGATGGTTAAGGAGAAAGAATTTATTGTTGGCCAATGCTTCTACGTTTTCATTTGGTTTGAATAAATATTTAATAAGTTGGGTTTATGGGATATTTTTAAAACCCAAAATTCAAACGGTATAAACCTGGACATGTTAATCGGGTCCATTATGAAAAGTTTCTAATGTTTATAATATTTTGAAGAATTCGGTTCGGGGTTTTTCAAATTATTATGGCCCATTGAGTGCTATACAAATTACTACCGGCTAGCCGTTTTACACACGGGTTTCTCAAAACTTTTTATGTAATAAGTATTTTAGTTAGGCAAAGATGAATTAATGTACCAGAAACTGAACGGACACTTGCGCCTACCCAGTGGAGGACCCGGATACGACCACCCATGTGAGTCTAGAGTATCGCACGAGCTGACGAGTGCAACGGGAAGGACTTATAGGTGTATAGACCTGGGGGTGAGTCCCCGGATACGCAATCTTAGCAGGAAAGCACTATACACTGAACAATTACAATTACAATTACAGGTATACCTCGATAGTACGTACCCTCGATAGTACGTACCCTCGATAGTACGTACATTTTACCTCGATAGTACGTACACTCGATAGTACGTACGTTTTGATTCGATAGTACGTACAGTCATGAGCTTACATTTTTACCCTTCTTACAAATTTTCCCTATACACAAGTTGCGGCGGTGGGACATTACTTTTATTTAATATTTGTAAAGGTCTTACTTAGGACTTGATCTTGATTGCGTTGCATCTCGTTGTGCTTATTTCTGTTTTGCTGGTACCACGTAGATTAGTTTTGAGAGTTAAAAATAGGGAAAACACAAACTAGTGGACTGAAGCCCCAAAAAGCTGCCATTGCAATCGGTTCATTGAGGATATCGTAAATGGGATGAACACCAGAGAGGTAATGGCAAAGCATAACATTCCATCTCGATCAACAACTGCAACAATCAGGTACATCCATGAGTTCATCCAAAGACATGACATTTGTTTGTTCAAAATCATTGGAGAGAAACTTTAGAAAAATGTTGCGGCTGTAGAAGATTACGTCAACAAAGTATCGAAAAAAAAACTACAAAAACGAAAAAAAGCAACTGTTACATCCCAGATTTTCAACGCGGATGAGAGTGGCCTGTACTTTAAGGACACACCAATTACCACTTTCGTCGATAAAGATGCTTCCTGTGCTCCGGGTCGGAAGGTATCAAGAGAATGGGTTGCCCTCATGCCATGCTCCAACATGGATGGATTATTGAAGCTTCCATTAATGTTAATTGGTAAATCTCAAAAACCAAGGGCACTGAAGAATGTTTGACAAATTCCTTACTCGGTTTCTAATAATGCTTGGATGACAATATTCTCGCGTCTCGCGTCACCAGATTTTTTGAAGAATTTAATCGGCCTATTGGGGTCCTGATAGTTTCTGATAATTGTTCTGCTTATTTCAATGGCAGAGAATTACAAACCGTAGATGGGAAAAATCTGGACCAAATTTCTATCTCCTAACACGTTTAACTTGTTAAACCCAAGGACCAGAATATAATACATATGGGCAAAGCGAACTACCTAAAAACTCGTATGCAAGAGATGATGGCCCGAACCGGAGAATTCCACGAAAATGTAAAAAATATCACCATAAAGATGCTATATTTTGGGTGGCTTACGCATGGAATTGCGTTCCAGGGGATGCAATAAGGAAATCTTGGAACATGTATAATCCGGTAGATAGCGATGATGAAGATGACCTGCCATTATCTTTACTCCAGGATAAATTGCGAAGCATTTCTCAGAAAACTCAAGAAGAATAAGACGAATATTTCGAAATTCTAAAGGATTATGATATAGTGGAGGTTGTTCTTAACCCTGATAATAACAACAGCACATACACCGGGAATAATTTGACGTTACACGGAAAAAAAATACGCCGTGAACTGAATCATGTAATCGGGAACTAGTTCACGTTTTTGGGTAAAAATCATGAAAACGTGAACCAGTTCACGGTCCGTTTTCATTTTCGTGAACGCTTTTGTTTCTGTGTACCAACAATCGAGAAAAAAATAAGTTTTTCGATGATACTGCTAACTTCAATCAAGGTTCTAGAGTTTCTCATGAAGCAGAAATAAGCAATGAGGATTGAGTTTGATTTTGAGGTACGCAGAAGAGAACGGATAGCCGCTAAATACGCAGTTTAGTTTGCTTCCAATACGGCGTAACATTCTTGAAAAGGTTGCTAGTACAGAACAAAACTCATTGATTGACCGTGTATAATTGATTTTCTTTATCCTATCCGAGAAAATGGATTTTGTTGTTTAGAACTAACTCAAATAAATGATAACAACTACAACCTTTTTTTTTTGTATCTTTGAAATAAACAAAAACCCTGAACTTATCCATCTGTAGTTAGATCTGACCCTTTTCGTTTTGACTTCATGTGTTCAAGATGTTTCCAATGAGGTACCGAAACATGACAAAAAGTGGGTTATTTGATCCTGGGCACTCAATTGGGTTATCATTGATCTTGTTTTCAAATGCTGATGTGATTTTATGTGTTGCATGAGATGGTTATGTCAAGTTAGAAACTGGCAACTTTCCCGGGAGTGTCTGTAATATGACTGTAAGGTTAAGCAATGTGGTCTTAGACTATCGGAATGACAATCTATGAACTCATTGTTGTATGCCCATTTGATTTGGGGTATCGCATGGTGGTTAAGGGGCGTTTCTTGCAACCTTCACTCATGTCCCGCCGATATTCTCGGAACCAGTTGATCGATTCCAAAACTGTTCTATTGCGTTCCATGGACCGAAAAACCACTCATTAGGCGATTGTTGTGTTGAATTCGGTGCAGTTATTGCCGAAAGGTTTTATAAAACACACACACACACACACACACACACACACACACACACACACACACACACACACATTTTCCTTTCTCGTCCAGCTCATTTGATTGGTATATGGTATGATAGTGTAATCATTTCTTTTTCGGTATTAACTGCCTTAATATGACAAACCATATATTCATTTAGTCAAAAATTTTGTTTCATCCCATTGAAACAATTTTAAAACGCTCTTCAAAAACAAATAATTTTTTTTATTGTGATTCGATTGTACGTACGTTTCGATAGTATGTACACTAAACGAGGCGCAGGTGTTTGTACTATCGAGGTATACCTGTATAGTTAACAATTAAGAATTAATTAATAATATCTTTTACATTCTTCATTCATGTTAATCATAGTATAAATAAATAGATTAACAATGTTTATACTTAAAGAACAAAAAAAAAACAATACAGAGATGAATAAATTAATGAAAAAAAACAAATATACTATTGAACTATTGACTTTAAAAATAAAATAGTTATAAAATAAAAAGCAAAACGAAATCATTAATCATTATACAAGTTGTTCGCACAATATGCGTAAGCAGCGAATTCACCGTATCTGTCATCGACATCATTGCATCATTTATGAACTTCTCCACATAGGCATCTCTTGCATTGAACCAAAATGGATGACGTGTCTCCACGTCGTGTCATAAGCGTCATCAATGACTTTCTATGATTCAGCCAGGGCTCTATTGTTCAGATTGCGAAGACTAGCAGAATTATGAAGCAGAAATAGTGGAGCTAGCTTAACTGAAAATTAAATTGTGCACTCTAATGAATATTTAAATAGTATAAGAAAATAAGACTTTGAACTTAGTGAATTGTAAGCTGCAAAAAGAAATTATTCGTGTTGAGAAGAAATATCGACAAGAAAAGTGACCAACCCGTGAAACAATTTTTTTTTTACGATAACCCGTGTTATTGTAATTGTTTTTTTTTCATCGTCATCCTAAATTAGTCTTTTTCAATGCTCATCCATAGAGCCTGTTTGTTATTTAATATTATCAGCAGTATCCAAGTCACGCAACTACCTAGAAATTCTGCTCGATGATAGCTTTGATGTCTTAGCAACTTAGCAACTCAGAGGTACTCAAATAAACACAAACGTGGCAAATGAGTTACTCAAAACTAATTACAGAATTGCCTCTCACCATCGGCTCTGTTTTAACAAGAAGTAAGCGGTAATTCGATGCGTATCTTCAATCGCACATTCTGAGATCATCTATTTCCAGTACCTATTACGGTGCGATTCACTATTGTTGCCAACCTGCGTAAACTTGAAGCGCGAGAAAGCAGAAAGTTGAGCTCACTTATCGATCAAGTAAATGAACTTGTTGAGTTGAACCAATTCTCAAAATTCTAGAACATATCGTAATTATTCTTGCCACATGATCAAAGCAATGAAAGATACATCACATGCATTGAAATTTTTCAATTACAAACCACATACAACACTAAGTTGAGGAATGGCATGAGCTCCGATCAGGATCGTCACAAACCCAAAAATAAATGAAGGCTTGCAAACTTTTCCTTTCCACACATTCCAACAGCAAACAGCGCAGTTTCCAACCAAGCTCCCTCGACATTGAGACATTCCATGAACTAAGCTCATTACACATGAGATCTGACACTAATCGGGTTGAATCCCCGCTCTCACAATGGAGGAGCATGTACGTGTCAGTGGCAGAACTTTTTCTCCCATTTAGCATCCTTTATTTCGCTTTTTATGAGTGCAATGAATGAATCAGCGAGCGAACGCCAACCATTCAGCCAACGCCAATGACGACAAAGACAGAACGAGTGAACACTGAACCAAATTACCCAAATGCACACTCATTGAATCAAATCGCTTTCGGTTCGCTGTCAGTCAGCAGTAATTGACGAGGGAAGGAAATGCCACCCTTCTCTCGCTGATCCTGTCCCACGAAGCTCCCCGCCGAAGCCATCCGTCGACGCCGGTTCATTTCTTCAGAAATGCTCTCGGTCCGACCGATTGGGACGCGTGGAATAAGAGAGATGCTTACAATGGAATGGATTTAAAGTTTTGCATATAAATTCTGCGGTGGAGTCCTGCCAGTGGCAGTGGCACAATTGATGTGAGGAGGAACGTAAACGGGCATGGAAGGCAACAGCACCAGTTTGTACGTTCTAAATCCGCAGTGTAAATAATGTCGCTAGAGGTTCGCCCGACTCTACTCCATGCATTCGTTCAACCGGATGCTGCTCCTGCTGCTGCTGCTGTTGTTGATATTTGTGGGCGACCAATCTCGATTGTGCCCGATTCGGTTGGCCCCATTGCAAGAACCGCATTCCCCCCATCCCTCCGTATCGCCTGATGCGTTTAACTAACGATAATTAAATTAGCGGAATCTGGTGTCGTGTTAAGTTCGCGAGTCACTCGGTGCTTTTAATTAGTGTTTAGCGGGGAAATTAGTGGAATGGAGTGCGCTTAGCTATGAGCTGCACCGAGTGGACTGGTGGCGCATTATGTAAAGCACATGTTTCATTCGTTGGAGATTGTGACATTAGAACGTAGGAGCGATCAAATTAGCAAACCCTAGAACTGCTATTTTTGGATTGCGTTTGCGGAGTTAGATTCCGAATCGATTTCTGAGAGGTGAAGGATTGCATTGAGCTTTTGTTGCACTTGTTTAATATATAATTTGTGAACTAAAGCTTGCTTCAGATAGAATTGGAACAAAAACAATTGCCTGTATTTCAGTTATTTATTATTGAATTCCAGATCTTTTTTTATACAAATGTAGCGTTTTCTTTATACTTTTAAGAAAAAATACGGTTAGCATTATTCGTCACGGTTTCGAAGGAATTCTCGAATTTTTCCTGTAACACGGCTCATTAGGCGGCGCACACCTTCTTCGTCCATCGTTTTAGCTATCTTATTCCACCAGGTCTTCATCAGACCACAATGGATTTTCCAAATAACTGTGCACAATTTTTTCCCTTCTTTCGGCTTCCATGTTGATTGTTTACAAAGTACAGTCGATTTGCGGAATGTCAAAAATACATTCGTGAAGCTGACAAAATTTCCGACACGTGGGTGCCAAGAACTTCCAAATCCGTCCACCAGGAGAGCCACAATATGAGCAAAAGTTTGTTCCAATTCTAAATGAAGCACGCCTTACTGTTGGAGATTGGTTTGCAAATGTACAATTTTTGATTGCTGAATTTAATGACTTTTTGCCATTATAAAAACGAAAAAATCTATATGTATTAACTTATCTATCTACTACCCCGCCTTCACCTGATCAGCGGTCTTCAAATTTCTGCCGCTGCCTGACCATTGCTGGGTCGTGTGGGTCCATGGCTGCACATCGTCAGCCTCGCAGTCTGCGAAGGTAGCCTAGGTAGGTAGCCTCTACTTGATCCATCTTGCTCCTTGCGCGCCTCTTCTTCTTCGGTTCATTCTAAAGAATCATTTTAACTGGTATGATGACGTCTGACATTCTTACGACATCCCTAGCCCACCGTAGTCGATCGATTTTAACAGTGCATACGATGGAAGCTTTTCCAAGCAACTAATGCAATTCGGAGTTTAATCACCTCATTCCGTCTTCCATCTGCACTCCGCCGTAGATCGTACGCAACACTTTCCTTTCAAAGCAACGTGGAAAATAAGAGTTTTTATTTTGCAGTAACAATCCAGGAGCTGTCAGTTGTATTTTGCAAATACATATATTATATCGTATTACGTACATTACAAATATACATTCAATAACAAAGGGTAAGGGGGAATACGGGGTGACAGATGAAGCGTAGGCTGGATGAGGGATTCGTGGTTATCTGGCCCAAGTCATGGATGACAATCATGCCTTCTTTGATGGAAATCATCAGATAGAGATCAGCGAAGGTCTAATTATCTTCCGACAGTCGGCAGTGAGTTTGCTAACCCTATTTTCAACAAACCACCAGACGGAAATCCTAATGTCTATTGCTTACTGTACATGCTCTGTTATAGGATCGTTCCGTTAGAAGGAGATTCTCTATCATTTCCGTGGGTTTCGTGTAAGTGCTTCCCCCGCGTTTGGCCGTTCATACAACGGTATAGTGAGGATTAGAGTATGGTATGATCTTGTCAATAGAAGGAGCAATTCGCCATGGCAAGACTTGCACTGGCGGTGGCTTCCTATCTGATCACATCACAACATCTTCCATTCAAAGATACCAGGACGCGGTCTTCCACGAGCATTGTCCATGTTTTGTGATCGTAGATCACTACCGGTCTAGCAAATGTCTTGTTGATGATTAGTCTAATGTCTATGTAGTAAGGCGAACTCAATCTTAGCGTTCTTCGGAGTCCAAAGCAGGCACGATTGCCAGTCATAATGCGCCTCTGCTGGTGTCGTTATCGTTGAACACCGATGAGTACAGATACTCGAATTCTTCTACCGCCTCGATTTCAACACCGTCGATCTGAACTCGTGATGGGAAACTAACATTGTCTTTTCATGGGTCCTGCTTTCGTGCAATTTGTTTTCAGCTTCAGCCTTAAGTCTGATGTACGTTTGCACTGCAATTTTAACGTTGTCGCGAGGCCGAAAACTTGGATAGACTTCATGAAGATCGTGCCACTTTTGTCTATCTCCGCTTTTTGAATAATACCCTCCAATGCAATGATAAATTGCAAACAAGACAATCCATCACCTTTCCATAACCATCTTTGCAGGGACTCGAAAAGGTCCCCGAGATTCGAACGACGCACATCACTCGATCCATCGTTGTTTTGACCAACCGCATCAGTTTCTCTTAAAAATCCTGAAAATCCTGGAAATGTTTTCGAGTACAGTATTGAAAAGTTTTATAACTATTTATATTCGAAATTTCCGAAAAACCGCTTATTTATTTGGTGGCGCTTTTATCCTTATTATTAAAACAGTCAATGGTTGCAGAGAAAGGCCTTCAGAATACACAATATGTTCAAAGTATTATCTTCAATGTGAGACCGAATTTCAGTAGCAAAATTGCCAGATACTGAAAATGCTCTGTCGGAAGCAACTGATGTAGGGCGAACAGTATTCAGTGCTTCAAAAAACATAGTCAAATACTTGCCATTCACTCCTTCCGCTTAGAAATAGGCAAGTTTATTTCGCAGAGTTTTAGGAATACTGGCGTAATCGAGCTCGTTGAAGCAGGAAATGCCTTAACCTGTTGAAGTATTTTTTTTCTTCAAATTTATCCTTCATGGTAAAATTATCGTCATTATCGTTTGGCAGTTTCTCTTCCACATTTTCCTCGATCTCGTTACAAATGATTGAGAAAGTCATCCGCCTGCTTTATCAAAACACTTCACGGAATTTTGGAAAATATTCCAAAATTGTTGCTCATCGTCGTGTTTGCGGCCGGATTGGCCAAAAATATAGAAAAGACCAGCACTTTCAAGTTTTCCTTTTTATCGCCTCTTTCAAAACTTCGGATCATTCGGATTCGTTGGGCGATCATTACCCTGATTATAATATTTCCTGTCTTCTATAGCTAAATGTGATGTAATTGAGTAAACAGGTTGGAATTAATCGGGAATGATCCCTCATATGTATCCGTCGAACTTTTCTGAACGGCCGTTGTGAGAATATCAACATGAAAATCTTACATGCGCATAGAATGTTACTAATTACTAATTACTAATGCTTTTTCTCCTTTTTCCTATTCTCATCTTTCGTATGACACAGTGAGAAGATAACATGGACCCTGCATCAAAGTGAACCAAAAAGTAAAGAGCGATAATTACCAATTTTACTCTCAGCCAAATTTTCTAAGACATGGTAAGTGATTAAATGACCACAACAAAATATACTATATATTAAATAACATACAACGGGGAAAAGGAAGGACCATCAGGGCACCCAAGTGAAACGATTTGAATAGGGAGCGTTGGACTGCCTCTTTCCTATTGTTAACGTTTCGTGAAACGAGGGCGAGCTCTTCGATCCCTTCTATTGGGTTTATTCTGTCAATCGAGGGCTTGATTCTGGTGCTGTGCGTGTGGACTTGGCTTTGGAAGGAGACTCTCTGTGTCTCTGCTTACGGGCCCGCCCAGACCTTTCAGGCCCTTCTTACAGGAGTTTGATGTTCACAAACAACAACGGAATCCTGATCAAATCGTTTTTCAGATTATTCCACTGCTATGGAGAGTTGCCTTGCTACAATAGATGGAAGTATTATATCATCATCATCATCATCATCATTATCATCATCATAAAAATAAGTTACCTTTCGATATGTTGGGAATTGTTCTTAGCTTGAAATTACTGCTGTTTAGAGCTTTTTGTTTTGTATTGCACGTTAATATAGTCTTCCGTTCTGTAGACTGTCTCGTTAATTCGTGAAAGGATTTTCGATCCAGTTTTGCGGTTTTTTTAAAATTCTTAAGCAAAACTTCTTCTTGATGACGTAACACATCGTCTACGTAACAGATCGTGCGTACTCTAAAACTGCATTTTTTTTCGATAGTGTATAGCTGGAATTATATGAGCAAAATCGCCTCACGATAAAAGACCTCGACTCAAGTATCTAGGGTCACCAATGTCATTTTCTTCTCAACATCCTACGATTCTTACTTTTTATTTAATGTTAATTTCATTTATTTTTATTTGTTGCTGAAACTAAGCAAACATAATAGGAATCAGTTGATTCATACATCGAACCTACATTTCCGTTAATAATGAATGATCATGAAATGAATAATGGAACAGCTGCCCTATGCGGTAATGCTTTCCAAAAGTGTGCTGATTTGTGGTAATAAACAATTTAAGCTTCGTAACTGAGTTTATCATGTGCAACAATTCAACTATTTGCAAATACTGTACTTGACCATTGATCACCATCTTCGAATTTTAATGTTCACCGATACGAACTACTGGAGTAACTTTTGGGCTGCAATATCACTGATCTGGTGACACTAGTTTGATTCTTTCCAAAATTGTAAAGAACCAGACCACATTGGGACCTGGTAGTTGAAGTTAAACTACCTCAAGGTTTTTCTAGTGCCCAGGGATGTTTTGGGAAGAAAGCTTATCGAGCATAAAATGAAACGCAATGTCTGCTTCATATAATGTGCTGTGTTGTCTGCATTACTGCTCTCTAGCTGCGTTTACAGGGTCCAATGCTTCAATATTTTGTCTAACTAACTCCATCGCATTGTCTGTTCGCTTCTCCTTTAAGGTCGATCATCGAATTTTGCACCGCAGTCTTGATCCCTCTTAACCCTCTAAGCATGACAGGTAAACTATTTCATCTAGTCTTGTAGTCAGAATAAGTCCTTTCCCGAATAAACAAGTATTTTAAAGGTATTATACCATTTATCGTTTCATAATTATTCAAGTTATCTTCCAACAATTATAAACTGAAGATAAAGTGTATCATATCGATGATATGTATTTTGGTAAATCAAGATCTTACCATAAAACTAATAAGTCAGTTTTTGTATGGTAACGATACTTAACAACCTATTAATAGGTTGTTAAGTATCGTTACCATACAAAAACTGACTTTTTCTCGAACAAAATTTCCGGTGTATTATACAATAAATAATCTGTGAATAATATTTTTTCTGCAGTTTTACTTTAGGTGGCATCGTTCAATTCTCATTATATCATAAAATTTTGTTTAAACTTTAACATAATTTAATAAGTAATACGATATAAAAAGATAATAAATATCGTTACAGTAAAGTAATACTATATGAGAATTTCAATCATGATGATGACTGCTACAATTATGATACAATAATGAATAAAACTTTTCCCGTTTTTTTTCTCCCAATCCAAGTAAATAAAAACACACCTTTGATATTGACATCTGTTTTATTAAAAGCTTTTCGTCGTGAAAAATGTATAGAAATTGAGGAGATTTAATTGAAAAATACCAGCAAAAGTAAATTCAAACCAAAGCAAAGGTCATCCAACAAAAAACACATTGATTTATGAAACTTTAAGTAAACTAGGATATACTAGAGATACTATGATAAGAGATCAGCTGACTCAAAAACCGTAAAAATTGACAATCAAATATTATTAAAGTCAACAATACTGTTCACAAGTGGATTAAAATTCAGTTAGAAAGTAATCTCTACTTTATTCTTCTACTTTATTAAATTGCAATATACCCTTCACGTGGACTGATAAATCCGCTCCCTTACAAATATATATTATAACGATCAATATTATAACATGAGTCATACATTTTTAGATAAAAAACTGAAAATTACGTATTGTTAAAAAAAAGTTTTCCGTTCTTCTGTTTATCGTGACCATAATGCATATCTTTCCTTCGTTATATCATACAATGAATGAGCAAGGGATGTTCTATACGGCACTGTTAATTTATTGTTTATGAAATCATTATCATATATAGAATACGCTATTTATGGTTATTTAAAGTTTGAATGGTTTCTTACATTACACCAATATTATAATCTGTGTATTTTTTACCAGCACCTTTAGCCGTTCTTTCTGGGTGATAACTTGCTGTTCAGACAAGGCTGATCTTGGCTGACACAACAATGTCCATCTTGCTCAGGTACGTCTTCATCGTTTGAACGGCTCCATTGACCAAAAGAGCGGGACACCTTGCCTTCGGTCTTCCTCTTCAGCATGCAACTGGCAGGCGGCCGGTAGCAGACTTTTGATGGATGTAGGAGGATGTTGTAAATGCAGGATCGGTTAAGTGCCTCAAGTATTGAAAATTGTAAAGTAGTATTCAAACCAAGAACGTTACTATTGCCTTACATTTCACTGTGGGGTAGGTCAAGGCACGGACGAATCCAACACCTCAACAGCCTGTTCTATTCTTTTTCCAACCTACCGTACACTGACGGAACCTTCGACACTTTCTCTTCATATCTTTCATTCTAGTAAACATTACTGTCTTCTCTTGGTGCCTCATGGCAACGAGCAAACCTCTCCTTCTACATCATAATCGTTACTCCACGCACGGAGAATACGACACATAACAATTAGAATCAGTAGATGTTTGAAGCTTGTAAAAAGCATTTTTTGTTACCAGTGCTACACCTTCGGCAATCCAAGGTAGAATTCCATCAAACACTGCAATATTTTTCAAAAGATCCGTGCAAGTAAATTGATCATTGTTTTGCTGCTGGTCTTATTCCTATTGATTTTAATTCAAAGGAAATTACATCCAACGTTTTTCTATGCCATTGTGACGAGAATTTCTATCAAGTTCCATCTGTGATTTACAAGAAATCATCAACAAAAAACACGTCAGCTGCGAACAAAACGAATTCTGCATGTATGGAAATATTTTCATTCATTCGAGGGCAATCTAAATTGACGCTGCAGTGCAATGTTTTCACTTCGTCTACGGGAAACACTGGCATATGCTCGGTTCTGTTTGCATTCCCTTCTCAAATGATTATTGTTTTCAATTCAGCTTTTCTGTGTCATTGCGTCCGGTAGAATAATATGTTGAAACATATTGAAAAAGCAACTGCCCTGTTCCTGTGCGAGAGAACCATACCGTACTCTTTTGCATCAGCCATGAGGATGTCAGGTGGATACTTGACACTGTGTTATTCTATCATTTTTCGCTCTCGTCTATTTTTCCTACTGACAAAGCCAACCAAGCTGGCATAATGAACGTATCCTGGGAAATGATTGAATCAAAACATAGCCTTGCAAATATATGGGTAAGGATTTTTTTTTCGAATCTCACGCTTAAAGCACTCCGCATTATAATTTCCAATCCACTTCCCGAGAGCCAAGCCACAACTCACGAACATGCAAAATTCAAATCAGAACAACCTACTAACCGTTATTAATCATGCCCATCGGAAGGTACCATTTAGCAAACTATGGAGTTAAATATTACAAGTCTTTTGTGAATAGGTAATGGCAAATCTAGCTTCCGGCACGCATTCAAAACCATGTGAAGCCAGCTTTTTCTCGAAAAATGGTATAGCCGAGTTAATATTTATGAATTCGTTCCAACGGAAACCTGAGCCGGAAAGCTCCTTCCAAGTTGTTAAGCTAAAAAAAAACTAACTTAACAACTTTATTGCACCACACAACTACCACCACTCGTCCATAGAACGGAAGGGATTTATTAGATTTATAGCTCTATATTTCATCTCAATACGGTTGGTGTTCACCTTGCTTTTCCATCAGGCCAGGGCACCCACAACCACCCCTCCCTGCCGTCAGTGGCTATGCCCAAGGGAACTGAAATTGTGCTTCGTGTTTGCGTGCTCAGGGAAAAGCCATTTGAAGCCTTCCAGCACGTAACGCAAAACTATCTTCGTATGTGTAGTGTGCACTTTTCAAATTTCTGAGATTTTCAACCACTTGGATCTGAAATGGGAGACCTCTTTCGGAGTCATATTCATCTAACACGTTCTAGCTGTAGGCCGTTCATGGATGATGGAACACTGAGATGGGTTTTAGTGACAGTAATCCCGCAAGTAGGTTTGAATGGATAGTGTTATTCCACTGGTTGGTGGATTTTTTTAGTTTGATTACGGTGGACCATGAAATAATCACCTTCTGAATTCCAGCTGTTTGGTTAATTGATTTAAAGAAACCCGGAAAATTACAGTGGATGGACTTGTACACCCAAAGTATCACTTTTAAGACACCTGTGCTTCTATTGTATAGGCTTATAAACGTATTTAACGCGGTTTTTCTAGTTTTCAATTTAGACTGCTTGTTATTGTTTGTTGAATTGTCTGAAGGATGGCGATGGCAGCTTATAATACCTACATGTTATGATAATCTATATCCAAAAAGGTCGGGGAAATTTCCAACCAACAATCTCCTTTGCCGATCCTACCGCCTCCAACAGTTGGAGACGAAACTTCAACTCATAACTCAGTGATTCTCAATTCTTCTGTTTTTTTAGAGGGGCGATCCCGGCGTAGTGGTTAACATCCATATCTCTCACGCCTAAGTCACGAGTTCAAATCTCACCCCCGGACATGTTACGGAAATACCCAAAAAGGTATTTGAGTGACTACGACGGGAGATGTATAGTCACTAGATTCATAGTCTGGCGGATACAACGACGGGAGCCAATTTGAACTGTCAGTTGGCGGAGCCAATCGAGCATATCTCGAGTAATTCTTGTTAAGGGCCTAAAAGTCATTTGTAAACAATGACTTTAAATATCGATTTCTCCTGAATCTTAAATCACGCTCGTGAAATGAAAGCAGCATTTGGTAGAAGAATGTTAGTTCTACCATATGGTGTAGCAGGATATAGTGGGATTATCGTAATTTGTGAGAAATCAATGTTGTTTACAAATAGTTTTTAGGCGCTTAACATGAATTACTCGAGATATGCTCGATTGGCTCCGCCAACTGACAGTTCAAATTGGCTCCCGTTGTTGTATCCGCCAGACTATGAATCTAGTGACAATAGGGAGATGAACCAGCCCAGGGCTGAAAATCTCGATAATAAAGGAAAAAAAGCTTCTGTTTTGTAGCTGAAGGACTTCTCGGTGAAGCTTTCTCGACTATTCTCCACCAGCTACTTCCTTATAGAAGGTATGATCTCCAGAAGTTTATGTCTGTTATTATTTTGTGTGTGACGTCTTGATATTACAGGAGTGTTGGAGGCTCCATCGTCTTAGCTCCATCCATTGCAATAGACGAATTTCACGCCAAATCGTCTTCGTGATTGGCAGCACCTTCTCAGAATCCAATGAAACTTTGTGGGTGGGTATACTATGTCCTTTAAAGCAACTTTACATACCTAGTTTTTTTTTCCAAATTTATCTAGACTACCATTTGAAAAGGGCTTAAGTTTTTGATAGATTTTTTTTTTAAAATCAACGTAACTCAAGAACGAACAGACTTACAAAAAAGTGATGTATGTGTGACTTTTCGAAAATTGTCTTCATTTTTAGAAAAACAATTGTAAAAATAGCTAAATCGATTCTTACCATTTTTACCCTCATCAAATGTTAGTCTGAATGATTATTATTTTTACAAAATGTTCTATATATTCAATTCTTAATGACTGCTCAATTTTATTGGACTCCATGGGGGTGTTGAAGACTATAACTAGACGAGTTTGCGTGATACACGGTAAAATAAGACATGAAAAAGTTGTTGTGTGAAAAAGTTTTTTCCTTAAGTGCCCATCTTGCAATGTTTGGCGAACTTTTAGACAATTATATTATATAACAAAATTCGTTCAATTCAATCATATTGATTTTTCGTAAATTGACTTTAAATTTGAAAATATATTTTTTAGTATGTATGAATCCATTTTGCAATTTTTGCAATTTTATCAATAAAAGATAGCACAATTTTCTTAAAGTCACCCATACATTACTTTTTGTAAATCTTTTTTTTTGAGTTGTGTTGACATGAAAAATTTGTTGTTAGAAAAAAATTTGTCCCTTAAAAGTGCCCATCTTGCAATTTATGGCAAACTTTAAGACAATTATATAGCCTTTTAAAAAAAAAAGTTCATTAAATTCTGAGTTAGCCATTTTTTGCATATTGACTTTAAATTTTAAAATATTTTTTTTTAGCGTGTAAGAATTGATTTAGCAATTTTGACAATTTTTTTCATAGAAGTCAAGACTATTTTTTAAAAGTCACTCATACATTACTTTTTTGTAAATCTTTTCCTTTTTGAGTTACGTTAGCTTTCAATAAAATCAATCCAAAATAACAAAAACATGTTGTCATATGGTATTTTACACAAATTTTGAAAAACAGTGTATCCGAACTTACTTGAACACCGTGTAGTCTACACACTCACATAGTTTCATTAGATTCTGAGAAGGTGCTGCCAACCACCGGATGAGTTGGCGTGAAATTCGTCAATACGAGCTTCATCCTCTGAATCTGATCAGTCTTTGTAGTCTTTGTAGTTTGGAGCCAACGCATTTTGTTCGGGCGTAAAGTCATTTGTTGTTGTTTGGTGTGTAATGCCTACCTGTTGAAGTTACTGCTGGAACAATCCGTTAACATACTCTTGAGCACGTTCATATAATATCGGGTACCCGCAAACGATGTTGCATCTGTTGAAAAATTTCCAGAATGTCCGGGACTCTTGATTTCTATTTATTATATTGTAGCTTAGCTTGATTCCCCATCGGAAGTATACGACATGAAACCCCTTTGCTACGATTTTACCTTCACTGTTTTGGATTTCACAGGCTTTATTAATTACTCTAAAAACAGTAAACTCGTTGAATGTACTGGGTAATATGGACGGCTGCTACCACCGTTCCGCTCGAAGTCTTTTGGTAAATGTTTCGTGGCTCCCATGACCAGATACACTTGTTATATGGTACGGGTGCGGGTTTTAAGCAGTTCACTCAGCATTTGCGACATTTGTTAAGCTGTTTGTAATCTGTAACTAGAACTGCCAATCCTTCTGCTTACTTTTTGATCTATCGGAACATACCTTCAGAAACGAGTATCCGCATTTAAAGCATTCGGATTGCTTTCCGATCATGAAAATGTTTTCTTCAGCTTCACAATCTGTACATAAACTAACATTAATATATGAGTGAGATTCCGTGCGTGTGTGCGAAGGCAAAATGATTCGCTGCAAACGTCAATTTCCTCAACTCGCTCCTTCGTTTTACCCATTCGCTCTCCAAAACAATCAACCAAAACATGTCGATTGCTATGATCATAAACTCGTCTACTAGCAGGTTGTCATTGATCTTTAGATTGGCAATGTGCATTTCTTATTTCCTTCACTCGGAACTGTAGACAACGTGACTAGGACAACAAACGGAATGCTTCGGCTTCGTTTAAAAGCAAATGTAAGAGACAGCAGGTTTTACGTTACACTACCAGTGCGCTATATCAATGGTTAACAAAGAAGAGAGGAAACATGGGCTATCTCAAAAGCAACAGTGTTTCCATAGCTGCCGCTCAACAGCGAAGCATTATTTATCGTTGTGTAATATTGGGCAGCTCCGAAACATATTTTTTCATCGCATATGATAGTGCCAGAAGATGATCAAATGACTGGGAAAAGCATGAAATAAATAGTGATTTCTAATCATCGAAATATGTAATAAATTTAACTCAATGTTTAATAACACATTCTGGCAACAAGTCTAGGTGTGAGAAGGAGCTAATGAAGACATTCTCTCCGGTGCACGCGAAGCATAATACACAAAGGCAAAATTTGAGCGAATTTCTACAGCAGGTAGAAAACTGATGGTTTTCTATATGATGTATTTTAAATCTTCAAAATGACAGTAACAAATTGGTAATCAATCATGGTTTATAAATCACATTCAGATAGAGCTTATGTTCGTATCATTTAAAGTTAATTAATTTGGAAAATGTAGGAGCTTTAGACCTATTTCCAAACAACTGATTATAACAGCTCCGTACCCTAAGTAAATAATTTCTGTTGTAGATCAATACCTCACAAAATGCGCCAGGCTTGTTCTCATCTCTTTCTTCTTGGAAATACTGCACAATGTGCCCAAAATCATATATGTCACATATGATCCCAAAATGAAAATGGCTATATGAAATCGCAGACTGAATAAAGGTGTCTTCGGCCAAATAGTTCTGAATCAATTCTAGCAAATAAAAACATAGAAGTTTACGGCTTGATTGATAATCTTAAACATCCTGTGCATGAAGAAGTTCTGAAAGAACAAACAAATGCCTTATTAAAAGTGTATAAGCGTTATTTTAGAGTATGTTACATATGCATTAAATTCTCATTGATAAACGTTAAGCATTTATTAAAGCGTTAGGTTTTTATTTTTTAGGACGTTTTAGGTTATCCAAAATGCACTTGAACTTCAGAACTTAAGATTTGAAGTATTTATTAAATATTTTAGAACGTAAAAAGACATAATGAACTGAGATGATCTAGGTCATCCAAACTGACCTTGAATTCAGAACATCAACAGAATAATGAGTAGGATTTTGGAGTACGCAAAGGGATAATATGCATTAAACAACATTCATTGAATAGTGTGGATATCAACAGACAAAATGCGATAATCTTGGGATATTCTAGGTCATCCAAACTGTCTTTAAGTTCAAAACATAAGATCTACAGTTGTAACAGTAGTTTTTTTGGGCTTTGTAAGTTGGATGATATGTGTTAAAACATATTAATTAATTTTCTGGAAGGTCGATAGTCATTATTTTATAACAATGTGATCCTATAAGTAATTTAAACTAATTTTAGGCAATACAAAGTTACGATAAATATTCAAACATATTCAATTAATATTCTGAATCGTCAACAGACATCAAGGGATAACCTTGTTAGATTCAGGTCATCCAAACTGTCCTTCAAAACTGAGCTCTTGGACAGTTTGAAAGGCATAGCATATCACATGATCATCTCATAATTTTTGTTGCTCTACCAGCACATTAATTGAATATAATAAAATTCATGTCGTAACTTTGAGTAGTGAATAAAGCTAATGCTACAACTGTTAATCTCAAGTCCTGAACTTCAGGATAGTTATGATAACTTAGCAATTTTTTAAAATATTACCTAATCAATCAAAGTACCATATAACTTATTTGATAACGCCTCAAAAATTTTAGGCCTGAAGTGGTTAAGCAATAATACCAGTACTCTCGGAATCAGTTATCGTTATAAAGTTCTTTCAAACAAATTTACTCAATGTTTCCCTTCATTTTTATCAATGCCATTTTCAAAACGACGCCAACATGCTTGTGTTGCAACATACGCCCAAATCAAATAATCTACCGGGTTGAGGTATGGACTGTTAGAGGTTACAAATCTTTCGCCACAATTTCATGTTTTCAGCCGACGATGGCGCCGCTAGAGAAGGGGCATATGGTCCTTCAAAATATCTTCAACACATTTCTGGCATCGAACTTAGCACCAGCATCAATGAAAACATGTGGTTTTGAAGCCGAACATCATCGCTCCAGCCAGATGTTCAGTTTGGAATTTAAACTTCTACTTTCTAATTTACTATACACTGTCAACAGAAAGGTATCTATTAGCAAAGCGGCTAATTAAAAGCGAACCGATCTTGATGGTAGGTAACAATGGAATGAACAAATCTTTATTGCATGTCGCTTACAGGTTGCTGTGATATGGATCTATATTTGAATATTTCGGCTGGTTGCTGCGCTATGTTCTATTCCTCAACACTTCTCCTCTAAACCTTGTCGGGTAGCACGCCAGCCGTGGTTCGCCGAGCTTCAGCTTCAGTTTGTTTAGCAGTTTAGTGAGCATGTCCGCAACCATATGCTCCGATGGACAGGTAGATTTGTTGAACAAGGTTCTGGTGGACTGGAACGTGGTGGCCACATGTTTGGATCATCACTGTGGCTGCTCCGTTTCCAGTTGGCGGATGGTACTCTGGTACTCTGTCCTCATAGAGCAGGATTGGTTTTCCGGCTCGTGCACATCCTTTATCTTCTGGATAAAGAGTAACTCTGGCACGCTTCGGCTGCAGCCATGAACTCGGCCTCGGTCGACGATAAGGCAACGCAGGTTTGCTTCCTCGCTGCCTAACTGATCCGGACCATCGAAAAACGAGATGAGTAAGAAACCGCTGGTGGATTGGCCGTCCTGATGATCACCCGTCGAAATCCTGCACCCACGAAAGCCTTCAAATCTGCATTGTGGGTCCCCCAAATTCAATCGAGAGATACCACGTCGTCCTGGGGTGTCGCATAGTCCGGTTCGTTTCCGTCCAGTCTGTGGCAGCCATGCACTCACCTTCCTGCCAAGCTGGCTAGATCGCGGTGCCCCATCCGGCCTCGTGCTGATCGCCACGTAAAGCAAACCACCAACCAAACTGGAGTACGAAGAATTGTTTGAAGCTTGCATTCCTCACTCCTCTTTGCTTGCAGAGCAGCCAGGGTCCATCGGGATCAGTGACGTTTTGCCATTTCGAGGCCGAATCGCGACGCCAGTCGTTGGATGCTTAGCACTGCTAGCTGAGCAGGAATCGTATCCATCATTTGCTCGCTCGACCTGTATGCCCAAGTACTGCCGCACGGTGACGCGAGGGATGTCGTCTTGAACTGCTCTCGATAATTCACGCCAGGATGGCGTCGTTTTTCAGCTCTCAGTTTCGCCTACGATGGGCATGTCGCCCGCATACAACACGATAACACCCGCTTGTTTCCCGTGATACGTGCACGTGTCCTGAGCATTCCGATTTCATCGTTGTGGCATTACCCCTTTATTGGACTGTTCCGATCTTTGTTCTGACAGACTTACTTCCTCAGGAGACTCATCACAGGAATCTGTGAGTATCGTTGTCGTTGCCGCTGGCAACGTCACGCTGTACCGCTGTCGCTATCGCCTTCGCTGCATGCGGAGGCTTCTGACTTCGCGGCTCACCGCTTGCATTGGAGGCGTAATCGGCTGCAGTAGGTCTTCGAATGACTCCTCCTCCAGCCGGCAGGAACGTGTCGGTACTGGATTGGACCAACTCCTCCACAAAGAACGGACGTCTCGGCTGATAACCAGCTTGTCAGGTGGCCAAGTCGATGAACTCCGCAAGCCTTGTAGCTACTGGTGAACACTCGGCGAATTTCCTTCTTCGACTTGTCCTGGATATTGCCAGCTTTTCCTTTGGAACATCGACACGGCATGCGCTAACCCAAATAACTTCAGATGAGAAACGTTCGGCTTGCGTCCCCATCAAAAACTCGTGTGTTGTGATCTCCACAGCAGGCGCGACGGTAGGTGGTTCTGAAGATACGCGTGCACGAAGCGGTTACTGCCGGCCTCGAGTTTGGTAAGACATTCCGGTTTGCTGTCTGATACACCGACACATTTCAACAATGACGTACCGGCTATGTCGCTCACGCCACTGCTCATTCTGCTGCGGTGAATATCCGGCGGTGAATTCGGGGTGGACTCCATGCTTGCGGTAGAACTGCATCAAGTGCTTCACTCGAGTGCGCCCTCCCCAGATTGGACCTGATGCGGCTTGGGAAACTTTCTGAGCTGTGTGTGGACGTAGTTGCAAAGAAATTCCACGGATCCGTTCTGCAGCGCCAATGTGTCGTCCAATCGTTCGATCTGAAATCGGCAGATTCATGCCTTTTTCAGTGCTATGGATAGATAACTAAAAATTAAAAAATCGGTATGTTCATCAGATGGGCTGAAATTTGAAAAGACTGACGATGTCTGTGCTCAAGCGAAAATGAAAACGAAAAAAATGCAACGTACTGCGAAAAATTTTATGTTTCACCTTCACCTAGGTGTTATGTTCAGTAGGCTGGGTGTTGTCGTTTGCCCATGTTGATCCACAAAGAAAATTTGACGTAATGTCATGCGAAATTTCTATTTGGGTGTCTATCTAAACCAGTGAAATAAAGGACAGGGAATGAGACGCACTTCTGATTAACTAACGTACATCGTCTCTTTTATGACTTCCCTTATAATAAGTAGAGAACAACTAATAGCATTTGATCATAAAATTAGAGCTAGGAGTGAAACAAATTGATAAAAACAAATCCCTACTATTGGCAGAACTTGTAACAAATAAAAGTCTGCAAGGGAAACGTAAACAGACGAAGTCAACAATTGTGGAGAAGTGAGGATAATGGGGTCCTGTTTCCGGAGAAACTTGAAAATGGGTCTAATATACGAATTCATATTTGTTTTATATTGACAATAATTAAAGTTGCTGTAGAAGAAAACCGACAGAAACACAGGTAGCGCAAAATACTAGCGATTTAAACCAAACAGGCAGAATGCTGATGGATTGGACTGGATTTCCGTTGCACCACTTTTCTATTGTCAAGTCGGACTAACATTGTCCAGGCTACGCCCACCAGCGTCACCATGGTCCATGCTGAAGTAAGTCATTTTGGAAGCAAGCTCTGCCCAGGCAGTCAACTCACCATTCGAAGCCTACGTAAGCTTAAAGAAGTAAGTAAAAAGACATGGTCTAAAATATTGTTTTAAGAGCAAGTTAAAACTTTAATCCTTGCAATACCGCTCTAAAAATTAAATGACGCTCTGATTGTCTGAAGAATGGCTAGAGCAAAACCCAGTTTGCTTTCTGGTTGGTAGATATAGTATAATTTTGTAAAAACCAGAAATCCGCACCCACAGCTGAGACTCTCCAATGCGAAAGTCCAAGAGGTCATGACGAGTTCAATTCAATTCCAAACACAATCCGGCGTAATGAACGACCGTGCTTCGTTCACATCCCACCGACAGCAATGGCAAAACATCAGGCTCCAGTAGAAAGTCGTACGCCAACCCCGGAGTAACCAGTGCTGCTCACGCTCCAGAGGCCGTCAGAAACGTGTGAAATGGTGTTGACACCTTTCGGATTAAATCAAGCCTCGTTTTGCAATTTAGAAGTCACGGTTTTTCTTCTTCTTCTTTGCAACCGTACACAGTTCTGAGTACACGCAAGTAAAAATTGCATATGTTTTTTTGTGCAGTGAGAAAACCTGCAATTGACTATTGTTGGGCAATGCAGCGATATGATTTAACATAAACTTTGCAGGAAAACCTAAATCCCGAAACAAAAATCGAGGCACCCCTTGCTTGTGTGCGGTGACAGAACAATTCGAAAGAAGGTCGCTTGCAGCGCTCGATCTGCCGTGGCAAGCAAACAACCCTGACTGAATGCCGGTGACGGGACAACGCGAGTCGAGATGACAATCTGATATTACAAATGCAGCTCGCAGTGAGCTGAACCTTCTTGCCATTCAGGGTCCGGAGAGCGTTGTTGCATTATTCAGCTGGTGATTTTTGTCATTAACTTAATGAGCGGATAGCACGTTTCTTCTGCTTCAATGGTGATTCCAAACTTTTTGACACAGCGGCCCGCCATAATGGTGCTTGCCGTTGGAACAACAAATTATCATTTTTTCATCATTTACATTGCTTCCGAGACCATAATTCCACCCATTTGAATCTCGGTCAGTGATTATCCCCTGGTATAATATAATTTAAATTGATTGGCCCGGTTCAATTAATGGCAAGTCTGGGTTGCCGGCGATAATTTGCCTGTGATTACATCATTATGGGCATAATTGGGTTATCGTTCCACGCCACTATTGTTCACTTTGGAAAATAGCAACAGCAAAGCAACGGTCGGATCGAACCAGAAAAACCAATTGAATAAAACATCATCTGTGTTTGAATTACATCCCTTTCATTTGCAGGACAAAAAACGGAGGATGGGTGAATCCTCTTGGCAGGAAATAAGATGAGAGTTTGTGAGAGGAGGTTGGATGGTTTTAGGGCCACCGCCACATAATCTCAAAATCGAAGCTTCAAGCACCGCGCGATAGTGCACCTTTCTATTTTCATACAACCGCAGTTCTGCTCAGTGAAGAGCCAATCATAACCACGAACATGACTTATCGGAAGATTGGTGAGTTGCTCGTTCTGCGGAAGGAAGAAGTCATCTTATCATGTCATTTTCTGCAGCATGAAGAGTATGGTATCTGGTGATATGATGGGCGATTATCAGTTACGGGCGGTTTTCTGCTGGTGAACGAATGAGCAATTGAAGCAATTGTATGTTGAAGTTGTTCCTTGAAGATTACTTCGGTTAGGAAGATGTTTGTAGTCAGGATGAGCTTCGTAGTATGTAAATACGTGCAATGTCAAAGCATTATTTGCGATAACAAAACCATTATTTTCAGAATTAATAATTTAAATAAATGGGGATCAAATCGCCGATTTTCAAATCAGCCATGCAGAGCTGAGGACGTTTAATCAGGATTTGCCTTTTCTTGATTATTTGGTGAATTAACTGATTTTTCGTGTTTCCAAAATCAATCTTACCGAACTCAATTATATTGCCCATTTATTATTAAAATTAGTATTCAGTAAGTCATGATTGACTTAAATTATTATTGCATAATTTGAATATTTCCATCGTACTTTTTAAAAACTATAGATTTCTGCTGAAAGGATGCTTCTGAATATTGACTCTTATCATTTTGTGTTTTAATAACGCTTTCTGAGAATGCTTTGGTATTTTCTCACATCTGTCTTTGTTTGAATGAATGATGAAAATATTGAATTGAATATAATCATCCCAAAGTCACATTGCAAAATGTTCACTTCTAGCTTTACTTAGTTTTATTAAAGATGTTAAAAGCTACAAATAATTTCGTTTATTATGGGCTTTTAGAAAATTTTCTATAAAGAGGTTTCCATATTTAAATGTGGAGTTTGCTGACAACTTGCAACATAACAACTAACTTAAAAACCTCGTTTCTCGATCCTTTTGCTCCTATCAAAAGATTTTGTACGGTGCTGGTGTAGTATATATTTATAATACACGTTTTAAGGACTCATTCTTTGATGAAGTTAGCAGAAGCAGATAATTTCTCATCTCCATGTGGCCTTAGGAGCGGACATTATTTTTATTGCCTGGTGTCTGAACATGAAAAGAAAGTGTATTGATAGATCCATTAGAAAATGCTGCACCGTGACAAACGCGAGAAATGAAGAAAATGTCTAAGACTGAAAGCGTGACGGAGGGCATTTGAACAGTGATATACGATCGAACTATATTAACTACTTTATCATACTTTGCATATGCGGATGGAAAGGCAGATGAAATCCCGTAATGACAAGGTTTAAAAATGATTCATATCATTTCAGCAACGAGTAATTTTCTGCTATTTTGATTTGCATAAGAAAACGCCACACACGTTTTGGGAAGAAAAACATACGATTTTCTCTGGTTCTCATTTTGAATCAGCCTTACTTATGAAGAACCTGAAAATCACATGATATCTTCAAAAATTATCAGATCGGTTTGTCGATTGGTTTGGAAGTCTTCAACAGTTTGAGCATTGTTGGTGCCTATATGGAGAAAATATGCACGATAAAAAAGTTATGGTTTTTTATTGTTTGAACTAAAAATAATTTCCCTTAAAAAGTGACCTATCAATAATTTTTAATTACTTTTTATGTTATAATGATTTAAAATATACAATCTAGTGCACATGATAGTTGTTCTGGAGAAAAATAGGTTACAATGAAAAAAAATTAAAAAATTACAATTTTTAGCTATTAATAAAAGTCAAAAATTTTATCACCTAATTTGCCTTTGAAAGTCATCAATTACACAAAACAAAAAAAATACATGGTAACATTTTCTAGATACACATTTGAATATAGATATTATGGTCAATATTGATTTTTGATACTTAATAGTTTGTACTTTTTGGATGTATCCGTGTTTCAGTTTCAAAGTATTTTTTTCAGAAAGATTTGGAAATTTTGGATCAAATGACACCCAACCAACTTAAAAATTCAGTGAAATTCTGCCTTCAAAAAAGTATTTTGAAAAACAAGTGCAAAATCCCTCAGGAACGTGACGTTTCTTCAATTATTTTTGGTGTATTGTCATTTAATGTCATTCAATATTTTTGCATATCGCCTAACGGTTAATCCATTTCAACTGGATGTGTTTTATACTATGCATATTTTCTCTCTATTGCCGGAACATTACCCAGACATCGCAAATAATAGAACCATCGATTTCGAGATACACCTTTTTGAGAACTGCAAATGCAATATCAATTGTAAGATTCAAAAAGGCAAATTAAAGCTTATTTTCAGAGGATGGTAGTTGTGCGCAATAACTTATATGTTGGATGTCATCAGTTTATTTGTTACATATTTTATAAAATTGTTAGGCACACACAACTTTCTTAACAATATCGAATATTTTGGCATCATTGTGGGACGTTGAATAAAACACTACCTTTACTGTATTTTCTGATAGAGGAAGAAATGGTGATTTTTGAGTTGTAGATTGTTTTGCATTGTACCTATTGAATTGTTAACTGCAAGAACATATTTTGTCATCTTTCTGTAGTAAGTCTTAAAATATTAACTTTATGGATTCTTTATCTTCTTTTCGTTGTTTGCCCAGTCAACAACATCTCTTTTAGTCTTTATCAGGTGTTCTGTAGTCTTTTTGTGATGTGATTAACTTCATCCTGCAAAATGGCTGTAATTTTCAGAAAAGTGCAAATAGCTAAAAATTCACCATCTTTGATTTGTTTTATGGTTTCAAAAATTGGATTGTTCAGTTTTTTACAAATCATGCGGAATCAAACTTTCCTATTTGACTGAAAAAATGAAACAAACTCACCGGTTTGCTTTACAATAGTTTCTAATCACATCTGTCAGTAAACCTTATTTGTTCGAATGAAAACTTTTTCAACAAGTTTTCTTCCAGTTGTTTCACGGTTTTTTCTTTTACGTTTATTTTCAGGAAGATGTACTTCAGAACAGAACTGATTTTTCACGATATTCAGATCACATTGCTGGAACGTTGGACAGATGGCATATGTGATTTATTAAAATCTCTAGTTTTCTAATCTAATCT